>PVKN010029455.1:0-13001 GCA_004027915.1 Capromys pilorides
TTAAATTACTTAAATTATTTTAAAAATATTTTAAGTTATTACAAACTTAGGGCAAAATTTCTTATTATTTAATAAGCATCACTGAGAAGCATCAACTAGACAGATGATGGCAAAAAAGAAAGTACAAGGACACAAAGAGAAATATCTGTAAGAAGGCTTTCTTTAAGAAAAATTTAATAAATGCATCACAAGCTGATTTTAAGCTGATTTAAGAGAAAATACTTAGAATTAAGAATTAAATAATTTAATTATGACAACTGTTTACCTTAATTTTTTCTGCTCTAAGGTTAAAGTTGTATTCACAGAGCCGGGTGTGGTGGCACACAGCGCTGTGGTCCGTGCACCCTGGAGGCTGAGACTGGAGGACGGCTGCCAGCTCCAGGCCAGCTGGGCTCTACAGTGACTTGAAGCTCAGCTTGAACTTCAGAGTAAGATCCTATCTCTAGCAAAGCCAAGCCAAGCCAAAGCAAGCCAAGCCAAGCCAGACTGTACGTCAAGAGGAAAAATGCCATCCGAGTCCGTCTAGCAAGGTTTTCAAAATACAAATTTACACCACTGAGGACTTTTCTTACTGCTCATATACGTTATTTATTTATTTTTTTGACATTAAAATGATCTTTCTTAGACTGGGTGTGGGTGGCATTCGCCTCTAATCCCAGCTCTTTGGGAGGCTGAAAATAGGAGGATCACTACGAGTTCCGATCTACATAGTTAGACCCTACAGACCCTGTATACCTTGTCCTAAATGCATTTAAAATAAATAAATAAGTAAATAAATAAATAAATAAATAAATAACATTATCTTTCTTGTATAAACTATTGGCCATAACAAAAATTAATTGAAACGTATATTGTAACTAGCTCTTTTATTATTTCTAAGTATTTTTACTTGGTGAAATAAGGTTATCACTACTACGTCAGTTCCTGGGCTTTTGGTTGGTTTGTTTTTAAGTTCAGATGCACTGGTAGGGAAATCTACAAGCTTTGTGCATTAGCATCTGGACAAAGCTACACGAACAGCCGCATGACTGCCCAGCAGGTATAAATGGCTTCCAAAGCACTGCAAGCACTTTTATGCATTTTCTTCAGAATTTAGGGCTGCAGAGGAAAGGATGTGTTGTGAACATGAAGACTAAATGTACATGGGTGTGAGATAAATGTGTTCTAATGGTGTTTCTTGTTGACCTGTAAAAGGCTTAAATCAACAGCTTCTGACATGGCCAGTTCTGCCAATAACACACTGTGATTATGGAATACTGGACTGTGTATACAACTACGTTCTCGAAAGAAATTTTTGTATCGATAGTGATTAGAGAAATTATCATGTCTGCATCCTGCGCTCTAAATAACTATTATGAGGACAACAACATGCATTATATCAGTTAATGGAAATGTACTATTAATGTGTTTTGAAACTGTCACATTATTTCTTATTAAAAGTTAAAAATCAAAACAATAAAACAAAAAATGCTCTTTCATCTAAGTTATAAAAAAGAAAGAAAGAAAGAAAGAAACTTTTGAAAGGTTTACTTCAGAGATAGATGGTTCCAGCATGACTGGCTTAGAAAGCTCAGAGAAAAGAGGAATTCAAAATTTCTCAAGCGTAAGAGGTCTACTAAATAACATTCTAACATATCATAAAATAGGCATGTAGATGATTTATATAAAGTGCTGTTATAGGTTAAAAAAAGATGAGGCTTAAATCCTGGAAAATATTCTCAATGCTGATTTGTAGGTTTCTTACACTTTAGGGTTATGTTTAAAAAAAAAAAAAGGCCACACTTGCTTCCAGTTTTGAGCAAGACCTCCTGAAGCAGGGGTCAGCAAGGACAGCACCATGCGAGGGTGACACTTATTGCACGTGGTCCCCTGCTTGGTATGGGTTTCGCCGTCCCGATAGCCACGCTGTGTCAACCAGGAGCTCTCCATTTTCATTTGTACTGGGCTTCAACATTGATGTCATGGGTGCTAGAAGTCAAACAGCCAGGAGGACACGGTGTGACGGGTACGTCAGCTGCCCCCTTTAGCTCTGCTTTGTGTATATGTAGAGCTCTCGTGCTTCTAGGCTCTGTTGGTGGAGGAGGGAAAGGGAACCTACCTCACCTTTGTGGACAATGGCTCAACTTAGTCATAAATCCACAGCTCTGAGTATCTTCATGCTAGAATACAAGATCTAAGGGGAGTGCATAATAGTCTGCTGTCTATTTAATATTTAATAAGACAAAACCAGCTCTGTTAAAAGTATTTATCATGATGTAATCAAAACACAATGCAAATCACAGAGAAGCACGCACTGAGTAGTGAATTCACGTATCTAGAGACGTAGACTAAGTCACGGCACTTAACTCTACCTGGAGAAGAAGGCGTGATTTACATCTCTCACCTTTGGATTGCTCCTCTGAAAGCTTGACCGCAGATACTGCATTAAATAAAGTGAACTCTGGGACAGCTGTTCAAGAAAGCCACATTGCGCAGTGCTAGGGACATGGGACAATACTTTTAAGTTCTAGTACCCAAGTTAGCTGCAGATAGCAAATTTGAAACCTAGCTTCAATTTTCTCTTTTTCGTAATAGGAATAATAGGAGCACTTATCTCACAGGGGTTTTGTGAGAATTAAGTGAAATAGCTCATCTCAGGTACTTAAAAAACTTCCTGGCACAAAATAGACAATTTTTATTAGGTGCTTATTATTATTTTAGACTATAGATGAATATTCATCATTGCTGTTATTCTTGTTAACTCTAATAAAAAGGAAAATGAATTTGAAGTGCAACTCATAATTCATACAACTTTGGTTAAATGAGTTGTAACAATTTAATCTGAGGAGTTAAGGCCATAGTTCAGGGTAGAGCTCTTTCCTAAAACGCACAAGTCCCTAAGCATAATCCCCAAACAAAAGCCAACCAACCGAACAAACCAACCAAACAAACAACCAAACTAGTCTATAGTTATTTGGGATAATTACTGAAAAAGATGGCTTATTCATTTGAAATTTTGTTAAGCAAGGAGCAGTTTTCAAGGTATGAAGAAATCAAGCAACATCTTATGCAGCTAAACTACCTCCAAGCAGCTGCACTATTCTGGCACTTTCTTTTCTTTTATTTCTTTTATTATGGTGGGCTCAGCCTGCCCTGAGGGTGGGGCTGGCGTAGCACATAGTGCCGGGGATCTAACCATGATCACTGTGGTTTCCAAAGCTTTCCTAAGCAGGTGCTTTAGACTGCTGGACCATCTTGCTGGCCCTAGTCTGGCGCTTTCCACAAAGCGCTGTAGTGATGTGTAAGAGCTCCATCCTCAGGGCATCCACGGTCCAGGGCAGGGTGCTGTGGAATTCACGGCACGGTAGGAAGAGAGCGCGCTGAGGATGGAGGGAAGCAGTATATTGGTGCAGAAGAACACGAGCCCGGCTCCACCCATCCTTGCTGGTTTCTTAACACATTTTTCTATTTAATCACCATGTTCAATTAGCCACACAAAACACTCACTGGAGTAGCATTAAAGCATTCTTAAATAGGTCAAGTGCTGTCAAGTATGACTAAAGCACCAATGTCTGTTCATTCCCTTGCTCCTAACTTGGCCTTCATGAGCTGGAGTAGAACTTCCTTAGTCTTTCTGTCACTTCCCTTTCTACCTGTTCTGTCTGTGCCCATCCTGTGCTCTTCCTAGAGCTCTGCCTCTCCTCTAGCGATCGGAGATTTCTAAAAATACGATTACTATATGGGGAGGGTCAACAGGCAGAATTCAGGCTGGTAGAGTGATCTTTGGGCCTCTCAAAGGCAAAAAAAGAGAAAAAAAATCTCTTGATTATTTATTTATTGGTATTTAGGACAGGGTCTACAGGGTCTCACCGTGTGGATAGGACTCGTAGTGGTTCTCCTGTTTTTTCAGCCTCCCAAGTGCTGGGATTATAGGTGTGCCCACCACCACCAGTGTTCATCTTAGTCTCAGTGTGCCCCGGGGGTGGGGTGGGCAATCTTTTAGTCTTTAATAATCTTTTATCTTTTAATCCCTGGAGCCCAGCATAGTGTGAAGTAGACAGTTATGGCTCCAGAAAGATTGACTGGATGGACAGATAAATGAACAATAGGCCAACCATTGACACAGCAGAATCTGGAGCATTCTGGATGTTGGCGCAGAGGGACAGAGGGAAAACTGCGTGGCCAGAAAAGGGTCACACACGACAGGTTTGCTCCTCTTCCCCCAGAAATCTAAAAATCCGTGGCAGACTGTAATTTTAGGAGAAAAGGAAAACTCCATTAGATATTGAAAGACTCCTCCTTTTTATTTCTGGCCTAAAATTAACTGCCTGAAGACAAAGCCTTCCATTCAATAATTAAGGATGTAATTAAAAATGCAAATGAATGAATGAGTGAACATAATGCAAATAAGTCTCAAAGTATAAATGAAATACCAAAATCTGTTTTGCTTTACAGGCAGGACCAGTCTAGAAGAGAGACTCTAAGCACTTAAAAGAGATACCGGAACATTCTCCTTACTAAATAAGCCCTATGAGGAAGTCCCTTTTGGAAACTTGGTCTAACCTAATGGAAACAACAAGCCTGTGAACTAGTTATTGTGCCCATCCTATAAATAAGAGAGCTAAGGTTTGCAGTTACTCCTGGACTAGGTGTCAGGTCTGTCTTAAGGAAATCAGTGCAAAGCATAGAACCAACAGAAGTTCTGTCAACGCGAATTCGCCAGGTTCTCCACAAGAGCAATTTTGGTTTTACTGCCTTACAGTAAAACAAGTATAATCTTCACTGAGAGACATCCCCAGCGCTGGGGTTCAGGTCACGAACGTCTCCCCAAGTTCTCACATGCTCAGAGACAGAGCTGTTGGATGGTGACTGGACCACGGCTGCCAGACGGGAGGTGGGACCTGTCAGGCGGGGGGCCGGGGCGTCACCTGGAGCGAGCACCACCCTCCCTGTGGTCGTCCTTCACTCTCTGCTCCTTGGCCACCACGCCAGGAGCAGCATTCTTTCCTCTGCCAGGCCACCACCGAGCCATCTCTGTCCTGGGTCCAGCTGATCCGGGACTGGAAATATGTGCCAGGGCAAACCTCTCCTCCTGTAAGTTGTGGGGTTTGGCATTGGGTTCCAGCCACGAGGTCAGTAACTGAGATACCTCGTGAAGAGCCGGCTTCAGCCACATAGTGCCCTGAGTAGATTACTTTCTTTTCTTTTTTATTGTGGTGCTAAGGATCAAACTCAGGACCTTGTGCTTGTCAGGCAGGCACTTATGCCACCGAGCTGTAGCTCTAGCCTCAAAGATTTCTTTCACATCCTTTGAATTACCTATAAATTTGCTTTTTCCTTTGCAGAATAAGGATGATAACTCTATCCATGTCACGGTGCTAGGGTGAGGTTTAAATCAAGTCAGCAGTGAAGCTGGGGGGCAGCAGAGTCCGGCCCCTCTCTGTGTGTACCATGCGTCCCCTGTGGATGCCACAAAGCCTTCTCCAGCACTCCTGTGGCCCTGCCCAGAACTTTTTGCTTCATCCCGTGAACCTGTTTTAGGAACCTCAGCGCGGCACGCCCCACAACTAGCAGTAAAATTTTAAGTCTCTGAATTCAGGACTTATATTTTCAATTCAACTACAATGTACCATTTTTAATAAACTTGTGAGGAAATCAATGAGGGCGTCGTGAATAAGAATATGTGAGTTCGCTTTCTATGGTCACTAAGCCTAGGCGGGAGGTGCGCAGAGCTGACCGTCACATTCTTTTGGAACAGGGGCAGAGAGATTATTGATTCCAAGGAGGGAAGGATGACAAATCCACCCTGTAGCACAGCCCATGGATTTGATGAGCTTTTCTTAAATAGCATGAAATCCACAGCCAGGTGATCCTGGAAGCAGTTGTACTACTGGAGCGAAGTTCCCTGCCAGGCCCCACTGCACACTCTTCCTTGTCATTCCCGGCTCTGATCAGGACTTCAGCAGCCTGGTAGTGAGACAGAAACAGGTGCTCCCACTTGAGCAGAGCAAGGCCCCAGAGATTCCTTCACTTCCGTGCGATGTAGCTGGTGCTGCTTCCCTTTGCTCCAAAGTCAATGAAATGGAAACATCTTCCCTCACATGAAGGCACACTAGCATGGAATGTCCGAGGAGGGCTCTGTTTCCTCACGCTGCCCCTCATGCCCCTAGCTTCCAGCCTGGGTTGCCTGGAACAGAAAGACTAATTGTGTGGAGAATGAGGCTTGCCCTGGACCCTACCTTTACCCAGGTCTTCTCACTAAAAACTTGTGGCCTGACTGTACAAGTGTAGGTCCATTCCACAACTGAGCCCCAACAAAGAAAGAGCCACAGAGCACAGGGAGCCGGCAAGGAGGCGGAAAGCCCTCAGAGCGCAGCTGTTTCCTGGCCCCGAGTTCCAGCAGGCAGTGCTGCTGCCTGAGGCTACAGGCGGACTCCAGACAGGCGCTGTGTCTCAGGTGCTTTTCCCTCATTGCTAGGACAAAAATACCTGATGCCCACAATGAAGGAAGGAAAGGTTTGCTGAGCTCACAGGTATTAGAGGTTTCAGTTCATACTCGGCTGGCTCCGAGGCAGCGGGCAGCCATTCATGGTGCAGAAAACAGCAAAGAGCAAAGTGGGGGGGCGGCAGGTAGCAGGCTCTCTCCCCTTACATTTGTATGCAGATTATCCACTCCTGGGTGAGCATAGTACTCACCCATAATCCTGCCTTGGGTCAAGAGTTAATCACAAACTCTAGGAGCTGCACAATGACTACATGAGGCTTTGGGGGACAACTAGAGACAAACCATAACAAGTTCTCAGCCCAGCTGGCACTGTACTGCCATAGGCTTTTCAAAGATCTTGTCTCATATTGCAATGTATTCTTTCACATTTGGATAGGAAGATCAGTTTGGAACTTATTAATTTATTTACCTAATAAATATTCATTAGAGAGATTCCTTTATCCCAATCACTGTGGCATAAAAGCAACACAGACATAACAAAGTTAAGATGTTCACTGGGATCTGAGGCCCCATACTGCATGGTTCCATGAGCTTATAGAGCTTTTGGGTGAAACTTCTGTAAAGACCAGAGTGGACACTGTTCTACCAGGTTAGTTTCAAATACTGGGGATCCTCCAGCCACTTTCATTGCAAGGATACAGAGGGCGGGAATTTGTAAGGCACATCGCTCCCTGAGGTAGTGGGGAACACGCCTTATGGCACCAATCTCCATACGACACGAATTGCATATAGATCTGGACTGTGAGCAGCTTGAAGGAAGGATGCTTGTATGCTTCTCTGTCTCTGTAACCCTAATCTCCCCTGTGGACTGGCAAATTGCAGGAAGGTACAAACACCATGCTTAGTGAATAAAAAAAAAAATTCAGTGTACAATAAGGCAAGAGGAAAACCTGAGTGCCTCTGTGATATTACAGCCTTTGAAGCAACAGCTGTGCTAGTAAATAGTAAGCCTTAGTAAAATAAGGACTGAGGGAAAGAATCTCTTAAATTCAAAATAGATTGTGAGGGGCTGGGGAGATAGCTCCGCGGCACAAGTGCCTGCCTGGCAATTACAAGGTCGTGAGTTTGAACCCTGGTCCTGAAAAACAAGACAAAAACAAAAACAAACAAACAAAATAGACTGTGAGCAGGAGGCTAGGCAGGGAAGGGACTATTCAGGAAACAGGAGAAATTGTGTGGTTCTGGCCACTGGTGACCAGTGGAGGTGGCAACCACACAGGAAGAAAAGCCTTCTTTTTCTGAAGGCTTCTACTGAGTTCTTTCTCTGGGTAGACTCTTATTTGAATTGAGAGACATCTGATGAGCGACAGAGGCGGGCCTTCTGGAGCCACGGATCCCAACCTCCCCTTCAGGCTCTTGGGCCACAGAGAAGTGAGCATCTAAAAGTTACCTGTGTTCCTTTGCTTGCTGAAGGAAAAAAAAAAAAAAAAAATGGGACAAGGGAGGCTCATTCCACTGCTGAGAACACAGCGCATGTCCGCCACCTACTCTTCAGGCCCTTCCTGCAGAGAAGAGGACCTCCGTAACACCTGGCGAAGATCACCAAGACTTTGTCCACTGCTTCCCTTGTGTCAGGTATTTGAAAGCAGTGTTTTATTTAATCCTCACAACTACCTCCTGGTGCCCTACTACCATTCCCATTTTCCTAGGTAAAGTAACTATGAAAACAGAGACCAATCTGTCCAAAGTCACAGGGCTGGTAAGTGAAGAAAAAGTTGTTCTTTCTGGAGGACTCTGGAATTTGTGTTCTTGAACACCATCCTGAGTATTGAGACAGAGCCTGAATATCTGTACCTGTGTCTTGTGTAGTTCTGTGGTCTGGATGAAACCTTTCAATATCTCTAAATTTTGGTTTCTTTATCTGCCAGATGAAGCAGTATCCCCTGGCTTATCAGCTATTTTTTAAGAAACAAAGGAGACAACAAATGTAAATGGCAGCATAATAGTGGACAAGAAGGAAATGCATACAAACATTTCCCGCCAATTCCATGTCCTCGTCTCTGTCAAGGAAGTCAATGTCCAAGATGGCTGCAAGCAAGGGTCCAGCAGTCCCTATGAGACCCAGTGGAACAGAGCGAAGCTGTGTGTGCGTGGTGTGTAACAGGCCCAGAACCTTCTTATCTACTGTTTACAAGCTGCAGTCATGACCTATCTTTGAGTCCATCAGTTGTGACGGTCACTTAAAAATAAGAGACAGTCATAGGATGGAAAATAACAACGTGCTCTGTGCATAAAAAGCATGTTAGGTGACGTGATGAAAATGTTCTTTCCTCTTTACTTGTGTGTCATGATAAAGAATGTATTTCACGTTTTGATCAAAAGATTTGAAAGTCTCTGGGTTACATGTAAGAACTTCAAGAGTCCATCCAGACAGTCCTACACTGAGAAGCAATCAAGGCTTCAGTGCTGCCCAAGGACTTTTTCCAACACACTGCACGTAGCTGTTTTCCCCTGGTCCCGACCAGGTGCGAGTTTCATGTGCATGGGAAACATGAGGCTTATAACGACTGGTCATGATCTCTTGTAGGTTTTGGCCTAGATCATACACTCAAAAGATGCTTCACAAATGCACAAATGGCCCAAGACAATCATAGCAATGATCTCTTTGTTATTACTGCTATTGCAGTATGGAGGCTACGCCCAGGGCGTCTTGGGTGCCAAGGCCAACACGCCACCCCGGAGCTCTATCCCCAAACCTCTAGCAGTAATTCTTACATGTGACTCTGCATCAGAGAGGTAACTTGTGTGAGCTCTCCAAATTGGTATCTCCTATTCACCAAAGAACAAGGGAGAAGTCTTTCTTTCACATTTTTTCCTGGGACCTTTGATTCTGACACTGGTGGACTTACTTTCTTTCTAACTTTTCCATTCTCCCAGTGCATTGGGTGCTGTGATTTTCCTTTATCAAAAGCGAGGGGTTCTTCTCTAACCACCTGCACTTCTATGTGAATTTAACCCCTTCTATCTCTGCCCTGTGTAGCACTTACATATAAATGGACTAGAGCTGGAGACCATAATGTTAACTGAAATAAGTCAGACACACAAGCTTACATTGCACATGGTTTCTTTTATATGAAAAACTAAAACAGAAATAAAAAGCAAACTCAAAGACAGGCACAGGGAAACTGGGAGACAGATGTTTTGGGAACGGGAAGGGGATGAGGTGGGCAAAGAGAGACAAAGAGAATGGGAAAGAACCAGGATGTGTTACGTACATCTCCAAAGTCCCCGTGAGGAACATAAACACTATGTACTGCAAACACGTACTTAAAAAAAAGATGCATCATTGTTTGTAGCAGAAAAAAGTTTGTTCCCTATTAAACTAGCTAGTGGGTGGATGGCAGGGCCTGTGGGAGAGGATGATCTTGGAAGCTCACTGCAACCAGGCAGGTGTTCCCTCCCTCTGTCCATGGGGAAAACCTCTGAGCACCTGCAACGACACCCCTAGACCAGAAGCTCCCCACTCAAAATGGATCTACACTGGAAAGGTTGGCAACGGGCTTAGGCAGTATTTTGGAAAAATACTATATTCATATTTTTAACAGTTCATTTTACTTCTCTTTTCTTTTTGTGATGCTAGGGATCAACTCAGGGCCTCTTTTATGCAGGCAAGCACTGTACCACCAAGTTACAGGCTCAGCTTCATTTTAGCTACTTTTAAGCCTCTAAAACCCGCACAGTTCATGAATACATGATTCAGGAGCCCTGACACCGAATGTGTCCCAATGATTTCTACAGAATGTGATAGTATTAAAAGCAACCATCAGCTTCATCCCTATGGTGTCATGAAAGGGCTTTATGTACCTCATACAAAAGGTTAAAAGGAAGAAAACAACTACGAATAGTTGGGAAAATAGAGGGGGCTGGTTTCAGCCTAAAACACTGCCAGTTTCCGAGAGCACTGGTCACCTTTCCCTGGCTTCAGGCAAGCAAATCACTCCATCCTGAAGGACCATGTCTAAGAGGGGAGGGAGCCAGGTACTGGGCGGTTTTCCGATGTGACCAGAACTAAGAAGGGGAGTGTGATTGTGTGTGTGTGTGTGTGCGCGCGCGCGTATGTGTGTGTGCACGTGTGTGTGTGTGTGCATGCGTGTGTGTGTGCATGCGTGTGTGTGTGTGTGTGTGTGTGTGTGTGTATGCAGGCGTGAGGCAGAGGAAGCAAGATGAGGATGAGGTTTTGCAGTTCGGCCAAGTATTAGACTAAGCTGAGCGGTTAGGTTTCTCCCTTCTTATTTAGGCTTTGGCTTCATGGAAGAGTATGAATAATATCACAGATAGCCCACAGCCCATGGCTATGGCTATGGCTATGGCATATACTGAAGAAACACCCCAGAGGCTTGTGCTTGAATTTCTCCTCTTACATAACTCACTCCATCCCAGAGCCCATACAGTGTTGCAGGTAGTGGACTGAGACAGCTAAGGTACTCTCTATCTCTAAAGCCCCATCAGCTAAGACCTGGCTGGGAGTTGGGGGGACGCTGTGGGGAGAATGCGGCACTGAGGGCAGGAGGCTGTGCCACACATCGCCTTGAGATCCAGGGCAGAGCAGTTTTCTTCTGGGGTCTCAGTTTTCTTTTCTGTAAATTAAATTGTACATATGGTGATCACTAAGATTCCTTCTAGCCCTAGAATCTCAGAAAGCTAAGCAAAATGAGGACACTAACAGTCCAGGCTGTCAATTCTAGACGAAAGAAAAATACTCATCATACATTTACATAGTCAGAGAAATCCTGCTGCTCATTTATTTTGAGAGAGTTGACTTTCTAAAATAGGCACACGTCAACTGGCAGTAACCCTACCAAATGTTCTAGATGAGGTTAAGCATCTTATGAAAATCCTAGGGGCAAAACAGGCATAAAACAGGCAAAGACAGAAACCTGCTGAATCTTTTTGGCAAGGATTCTGTTTAGGTTTTGCTCCTCGGTATTACCTACTTTTCCCTCATTGCTGAGATAAAATACACATCTAAAATTAAGGAAGGGGGAGCCGGGTGTGGTGGTGCATGCCTATAATCCCAGCACTTGGGAAGCTGAGGCACGAGGGTCAATGTGAGTTCGAGACCAATCTGGGCTACAAAAGCGAGCTCAAGGCCAACCTGAGCTGCATAGCGAAACCCTGTCTCAAAAAAATAAAAATAAAAATAAAATAAAAATTAAATTAAGGAAGAAGGACTGGACTGACACCCTGGGTGGACCTCTTGGCTTGTGTACACCCCTCCACCCCACAAGCTACCTGAGCTCCGACTCCGCCCACCATTCCAACTGGCTAGGCGGGCGCCTAGGTAGGACCACATGGCCTGCATGCCCCCTCACACCACCACAGGGACTCCGCTGCTGCCCACAGCCTGTGACTGGGGGGAGCATATGCAGGAACACTAGGCCTGCACCCTCGTGCCACTGGAGCTTCTTCCTCACCTAGAACTCAGCTCTAGCATCTGCTGTGGAACCCTGCAGCAAAATTCTCTGGAGAGAGGCTGGGGGTCAGACCCTACCAGCTAATCCAGGTGCTGAACATTTTGCCTGAGGAGTATAGCGGGCTCTCTTCCAAAAGCTGCACCAGGAGGAAGTTGAGCACAGCAGCCAGACCCAGCCAGGCACATCTGGACAGGATCAAGCTTGGTGGATCTGGACCCAAATTTCAATAGGCACTAACAGCATAACTTCACCAAAGTGCAGAGGTCTCTGCTGTACAAAAGGACAAAGAGGAGGAGCAAGATGCAATTTCAGATACTGAGCCCATCCAGAACAAATATAGGAGACAATACCATGGAAGAAAACAGGAATCATGCAGCCAAAATCTCTGAATTGGTAGCATCTGAGGTAGATAGACAAGTGCAGAAATGTATAGAGCAACTCAGATCAGAGATAACATCTGAAGTAAAAAGGAAATGCATGAATTAATAGAATATGTAGTGGAAAAACAACTGCAGAAAAGCATAGAGGAAATAAGACCAAAAATAACGTCTGAAGCAAAAAAAGACATCACTAAATTAATAGCATCTAAAGTAGGGGAACAACTACAGAAAGGTAGAGAGGAGATCAGAGCAGAAATAATCTCTGAACTAGAGAGAGAAAAGATAATTATAATGAAAGACTTAAGTACTATTAAAAAGGACATTGATAAAAATTAGAGAATAGAAAAATGATGGATGCCCTGATGAACAATATAGGAAAGAAATTGATTGCATGAAATAGTTTCAAAGAGACATACAAGAAAATAAAATCTCAATCACAAGCTGGCAACACCATCTGAACAAAAGGGAAGATACAGTTTCAGATTCTGAAGACACAGTTGCAGCTAGTGAAAAGTTAAGAAAGCATCTGTTAAAAACAACTAGGATGCAGGAAAAAATAATTCAACATCTGCAAGATGATGCAAAAATGAACAACATGAGATTAGTAGGAATCAATGAGAAAGAAGGAGTCAACACAAATGATATAAAAAGAATATGGACAGAAGTAACAGCAGAAAATTTCCCCAATATGAGAAAACAATTGAACATTCAGGTAACCGAAGC
>PVKN010029456.1:0-12994 GCA_004027915.1 Capromys pilorides
CTGAGGAGATTTAACTGATCTTGATAGATAGCAGAAACATACTTTTTATTAATACAGATCTTACTTTAACTTGGCCTTAATTATCCAGTGGAAAATTATAACCACAAAATGTAAAAATGCTATAGTAATTTGTTAGCTGTAAAAGATTCAAATCACTAACAACTTCTGATCATTGCCAGCTATACTGGTAACTCACTACCATTGGACTATATAGGGTTAAATTGTTGTATAAAGGTACCAAAATCTCTTTGGACTGCATATCTTTAGCCTAAACAATTAAATTGATCAAGAATGAAAAGATCTTCTAAAGAGTTCCCCAAACACAGTTTCTCCAACTGCAACCAAACATCTATCATTTATATAAGAAAGGGAGAGATGTTGAAAGTGGCTGAAGCTGGAAATTGGTCATACTTGTCAGGGCAGGACAAGACCACAGTGCCTAGAACAGTCAACTACCTCAATCTTGAGAAAAGTATCCTGTCTGGACAATTTCAGCGATTAGTTACTAGGCAACCTGCTGTCTCCTAATACTAACTTTGCAAAAGTATAAATAAATACTCCCTACTGTTGTTCTTTGGGTCCTTTGCCAATCAGGCAAATGCCACCACCTGATCTCAGCTATTATTTTTTTGCCTTTATTTTCTAAATCTTCTTGCTATTTTTTTCTCTGGGGACCACTGAGAGACAACCAAGTCCCTATAACTTGGCCTATTAATATTTATATCTTTTCAATGTACTTTAATAGCTGAAATCAACCCTTAATTCTTTATGAAGGTTACTCTTAAAATTTCCTAAAAGGAAGTCTACATTTTTAATAACTATCTGTAAATGAATGTAATCTTACCTCCCATTTTACAGCAAGTACACTAATTATATACTTCCCCGACTAACTTAATAATTTATTGATACTTAACCAGTAATTTACTGAGAAGCCAAATCTTTTGATTGTGTAGTATAACTTTCATTAGAGTATACTGCTTTCACAGAATTATCTCAAAAACACTGGATGAGAAAATTATTCTATTACATGAGGATGAGATTGAGGACAAGATTTTAAGTGCATCTATCAGTTTCTCTGCTTGACATTCAATTCAGAGGAATGCAGTGGGGAGGACAGAATTTGTTTCTGGGTAACTCATATTCAACATACCTTAGGAGTAACCTAGAGGCTAGGAGACAAGGTTTAGGAACATTCTCTTATCTCAATGGGCCATTTTGTTCTTTTTGAATTTATCATTTCCTGGAAAAACTTTGGATAGGTTGAGAAACTGGAGAAGGAGCAAAGGAAGCTTCTGGTTCCCCATGTACAAGCACATCCAGCTACATAGCTGAACCTGCTTAAGCTACAGAATGATGTCCCAGCCTAAGTGAAGGAGGGGCATCTGTGTATTCTCTAAATTACCCCTTGTTAATGTGTAAGGGAAGAGCTTATTGATGTGCTAAGTGGCCAAGGCAGAATTAGGGTAAAGGAAGACAGTTTGAGTCAGGTAATTACAAGAACTGAGCTTAGCACAATGCCATCAGCCTTGCTTTGACTCTACCTGACTCCCAAGAAGACCGGTTATCTCCTGGTAGACAGAAAGCCATGGCACAGCTGTGGATATTTATCTTCTCCTTCTGGGGCATGTTCTTTTTTATAGGACATGTGAGCATTTGCTTTCATTATTCTGAATTTTCCTGGTCAGGGCTACTCATCCAGAGCCTCCTGCCCATTTCTATCATTTCCCTGGGTGCTACCTTTTAACTGCCTTCCAATCGCCCCTCTAATTCCAAGAAACTATATTTTCTTTCTGTTTTACTTCCTGCTTTGTGTGAGGGTCAGAATTCTAACAGGACGCTCAGTCCTGTTGAGATTTTTGACCTATGTTATGGCTTGTGTCTAGATGTCCCCCCAAAGCTTCGTAGGTGGGGCTTTTCACAGGTGGCTCAATATAGGGTATGCAATGCTGGGATCAAGAATGTGAGGCTAGGATGTTGCAGTGTTAGGCTGAAGGGTATGAATGCTACCTGCCCTAAACTGGATAAAATATAAGGGACAGAAAGAACTGCTATGGTTGTTGATTGTCATTCATTGCTTGTACCTTGCTGATTTGCTGCCTTCTGCCTTCTGCTTGCCATTTTAAGTGTGTTACTTAACAGCTCATCATACACTCCTGTGTCTAAGCCTTCTGTGATGTCTTCATTAACCTGATTGGTATCCTCAATAACAGAGATCCCAGTCATCTCTTTAATAATTTCAGCACTGAGATGGGTAAGTAGAGTGTGGGTATGTGGTGGTGGTATACAGAAAATGATTTTCCCACTCACCTAGACAGCTAGTACCACTTTGGTGGCCTGCTCCTGACTGTATAATCTTCCTGTTAACTTTTTCAGCAAGTGGTGGGCCATGGTGGTTATAGAGTGCTCAGTGGTCTGGAATCCAGATAAACTGTAATGGTTGGAAATCTCCACTAGGCTGCAGTGTTGCAGGATCTTTTCCCCCACCCCCAGCTTCTGCATTTGGATGCAGTTGCACAGAATGGTGCCCATCCCTAAATTGGGTCTTGGGACAATGCCTAGGACATCCAGCCACCTGACATACTTGCCCAAGTGGGCTTTCTACATTAATTTGGTGTCCCAGAAATGAGGTCATCCAGTAGCATCCCCTCAATAATAGAAGATAATGAATTAAAAGAAAATGTTCACCTATAATCCCAGCACTTGGGAAGTTGAAAACAAGAGGATCAGTAGGAGTCCTATCTGTGTAGTGATCCTGTACTAAATATATTAAAAATAATTTTTAAAAAAGAAGTACCCTAAGACTGGTTTTGAAATCATATTTCTTTGAAAAAAAAAAACAAAACAGTTTTTTATTCTGCCCCATAGAAATATACTTGCTTACTAGAAAAACCAGCTCTAAATTACTTTTTAGATAAACCCATTGCTTTTCTCAAATTATCAAATTAGTATTTAAGGGAGAAATAATATGTGCATCATTTTTTCAATGACACACAGCCTCATTTGCTAGTTGAATTCGTACAGACGACCTGAAATACAAACAAACAAAAAGTGCATTTATATATAACACAAACCATCATCACCAGCTACTCAATTATGCACGTAAAACCAAAAATACAAAGACCCTTCATAAGCAAACCACCATTACAGAGGACTCCTACTGCCAGAGTCAACAGTTATTTCTAACGCTCATCCCACCACTGCTGCTTCCTTCCAGGGACATCAGTACATTACTGCTTTTTCTTTTGGCAGTCTCACTAACTCGCTCGGGTTGGGCTTGAATTTGAGATCCTACTGTCTCAGCCTTCCAGAGGGCTGGGATTACAAGTACACACCACCATGCTTGGCTTCTTCATGCAGTACCATTACCAAGCAGCTCCAAGTGCAAATCATCTCCCACCCAAAAGCACTAATATTTACACAGGCAGAAAGATAATATACACTCAGCCACAAAGACTTCCAGAACTAGTGACACATGGTGATCATATACATCCCAGGACCTGAGGCACACAGAGGGTCTGAAGTAAATCTAAGCATCACAGATTTGATTACTTTACTACGACTGCCTAGGAACAGTCCCCAGAACTATGCCGCACACACTTCGTCTGGTCTCAATCTTTCCAACTGAGCGCCCAACGCATGCGCGCAGGGAGTCAGCAGAAACTCCCAGAAGTCTCCGTGGCCGGGCGCTGGGGCCAGTGGTTCCCTTGGCCGAGTGCGGGAATTCTTCAGAGCGTGAACTGACCGCGCCTCCTGGCTTCCAGGCAAGGCTGCTAAACTCTCTTCCCGGGTTGGACTACATCTCCCAGAGGCACCGCGTCCGGGATACCGCTCCATTTCCGTTTTTTCGCGAGAGTAAGGGTCTCCGCGTTTGTCGAGGCCCCGATTCTGTGAAGTCGCTTTCTCGCCCTCGCTGGGCTGGTGAATCCGAAATTGGGCCCGGAACCGCGGCTGCAGATCCTGGGCCCTCAGCTGCGCTTCTGTTGAAGTAAGGGTGTTGGGACTGTCGGGGTGGAACCGCGCTGAGAGAGAGGTGTTGGGAGTGTGCGCCGGTGCCTCCTGCGGTTTTGTGTGAGAGCCGGAGCCTGCCTGGTCTGGGTGAGTTTACAGCCGGGTGTGCGACGGTGGTTGGTGGGCGAGTTGTTTGTGATTCTGAGGGTGTTTGTGACCATGTAGTTACCTGACAGGCGATAGGCTTGTTTCTGTGATTGTGTGGGTACCACGTGTTTGACAGAGGGTTGTGACTGAAGGGCGACTGGGCTGTTGTGACAGGTTGTTTGCGTGCGCTTATGTCACTTTGAGATTGTGTACGTGCCTGGTATTCTGCGTAGAATGGATTTGCCTGTGAAGTTGACGTGTATGACTGTTGTTGAGACAGTTTGTGACAGTTCGTTTCGTTGTGTTTTTCTGGCTGGGTGACTGATTATAGGGGAGCGCATATGTGTGTGACTGTGGGATTTTTTTTTTGTACCATTTTCATAAATGTATGAAAAGAGTAAAAGCTTCACTGTGAGAAGGTGTTTGGAAGTTAAGGGTGTCCTCAACAAGCTGCTTGGATGTGTTTGCTTATTCCCTGTGTACAATTGGATTTGATTTGTAATTAGGTGCTCTTAACGGTAGCCTAACAGTGGAATTTGCATACTTTATATTCTTCGTTTTTATGAAATTTATTATGGTACAGAGCTAAAATTTTGTTTGGCATTTCTAAGGGTTCAATATGAGGCAGTCTTTCTGTGGATCATGGTTCCTGTGTGCTTTTATGTTCATTTGAGGACTTTAGGATTTGACTTCTGTTTTGACCATTCACACACGACCTGTTAATTTCTGCTTTAGTTCTGTATACATCCTCAGTTCACTTTAGAATTGTGCTTGTAGAATTGCTGCTGCTTCCCAGTCTTAAGGGAACTGAATGCAAAGAAGTGGCAAGAAGTCAGAAATTTAAGCCTCTGAGTAAAGAAAAAGAGTTATTTCTAAGACAATATAGATCTTGAGAATTTTAGAGCTGATAGCACCTTCAAGACGGGCTATACTCTTTAGAGCCTGCAACATTGCTGTGTGGAGTTCTGTCTCCAGGGGACAGCTTTGAATTAAAAAATAAAATCTATCTTGAGGGTATAGGACTGTACTAGTCTCCTGACTTTTGTTTGTGTTAAATGAGAGATACATTATGGACAGTGAAGGAGGAGTTTGTGTTCTGACTCAGAGTGTATCTAAAGAAAAGCTTAGTTATGTCATTTGATTTTCTTTTTCTGAAAGTAGAGCCCAGAGGAGGAAAGAATGGCTGTTGCACATTCAAAAGCAAAGTTCAAGGTAAGTAGAAAATTTCTTTTGGTTTACTGATCTGCCTTTGTTTTTCAGGATATTGTAATCTTTCTTTTGGAAATTTTCCATCTCCTTAGATGATAGACGAACATGTGACTTTTTATAATGGAGAGCAGTGGGGAATAGGAATGGCTCCTGAGAGACAGGAATGGTCTTGCATGGTTTACCCTTTTAAAAACATTTTTATGGAAAAATTAAAGCATATACAAAGGTAAATATTATAATGTGATTCATTCTCATGTACCTGACCTATCATCCTGCTTCAACAAATACCGTTTTATGGCTAAACATGCTTTTCCCTGTAGCTCCATTCTCTTGTCACCCCTTCAAAACAAAGTGAAATAACCAACATGGGTTATTTTGAAGAAAATTCCAGGTAATATAATTTCATCCATAAATGTTTTATTACATGTGTCTGAAAGACTAAACTTTGTAGTTAAAATATATCATCATAGTATCAGGCTGGGGGTGTAGCTGAGTGGCCCAGTGCCTGCCTGGCAAGCAACAAGGTTATGAGTTTGATTTCTGGTATAGAAAAAATAGTATCATCATTACTAAAAATAAAAAAAAAACCCTCAATACTCATAATATTATGAGAAAACCGATCACTGTTCAAATTTCTCCATTGCCCATAAATATTTTTACATTTTGTTAGGATCAAGTACCGATGTCTATTTATTATAATTGTGTGATATTTTTCTTTTTTTTTTATTTATAAGTTCATCCACTGTTTTTTCATATAGATTTTTGTTCCAGAACCTTCCTTTGTAGAGTTACCAATACTCTGGATTTTGTTAATAGTTTAACACTCGTGTCTTTAAATGTATTTTCACCCTGCATTTTTTGCAAACAATTATATAATTATTATCATTATTTAATGTATTTATTCATTTGGTACAAAGTCTTGCTACACAGCTTGGACTTGTAGTGATCCTCCTATCTCAGCTTCCTCAGTGCTGATATTATAGACATGTGCCATCATGCCCAATTTTGGTGGCCTGCCAGCGTGGCATGCAGTACCAGGGATCAAACTTGGTCCTTGCATGTGCCAAGCAGGTGGTTAGACCCTAAGCTATCTCCCCAGCTCCAATTGTGTAATTAATGTAGAGGTTTGACCAGATTCAGGTGTTTTTGTTTGTTTCCACTAGTCCTTTGTAGTTGGTGACATGTACTTTCATGATGTAGTGTGGTACAGGTTGGTTTGTTCCCTGCTTGCTTGCTTTCTAGTTTCTTTCCTTTCTTTTTTTTTCCTTTTTTGAGACAGGGTTTCACTGTGTATTTCAGGCCTGCCTTGCACTCATTTATGTATGCTAGGCTGGCCTTGATCTAACAACTATCCTCTTGTTTCAGCCTCCTCAGAGTTAGAATTAAAAATGTGTACTGCCAGGGCTGGCCAGATAGCTCAGCAGATTAAAGCACCTGCTTAGGCAGACTCAGTGACCAGGGTTCCATCCCCATTGTGTCATGCTGGCCCCATCCCTGAGACTGATTGGGACTGGGTGTGGTAGCTCAAGCTTGTAATCCCAGTGCTTGGGAAGCTGAAAACAGGAGAATCACTATAAGTCTGATCTACATAGTAAGACCCTGTGGACCCTGTAGTAAATACAAAAAAACAAAATGTGCACTGCTGCACCAATTTATTTCTTTTCTTAGATGAGATGTTAGTAGCCATTGATATCTTTCCTTGATTCTGGGTTATTTTATCAAAGATCACAAAATTATGTTCTTGGGCTGGCGAGATGGGTGGTTTAAAGCGCCTGCTTAGGAAAGCTCGGGCAACTGCAGGGACCGCAGTTTGATACCAAGCACCACACACTGCATCCAGCCCAACCCGCAGGGCAGCCTGAGCCGGCCATAAAAAAAAAAAAATTATGTTCTTATTCTTGTTATTCTGCATTTTGTATCAGGGATACTTTTATAAAGAGAACTATCCTTCCTTTAAATCAAATTAAGTTGTACACCACTTTCTTCAAGTGGGATATGATTTGTGGGGGTTGGGAAGATACTCAGGCATAAGCACCTACCTAACAAGCACAAGGACCTGAGTTTAATCTCCAGTTCTGCATGCTGTGTGTTCTCAGCCTGGATCCCCAGGTGTCCATTGGGATTTACACCTGTAATCCCAGCACTCAGGAGGTTGGGACAGGAGGGTTTCTGAGAGTTTGAGACCAGCCTGGGGGTTACAAAAGTGAGCCAAAGGCCAGCCTGAACTGCATAGTGAGACCCTGTCTCAAAACAAAACGAAAGTGTTTTATGATTTCATTTTGATCTGTGACTTAAGGTACAAGTCTTTACTTTCCAAATATGGGGGATTTTTGTGGGCTTCTTACTGTTACTATTTTCTAATTTTATACTATGTGGATAAAGAACAAAGAATATACTCTTCATGATTCAGTTTTGTTTGTTTTTTTCATGATTCAATTTTTAAAGTATTTATTGCTATAAGTTTTGTGGCCCAACATCTGATTTATTTTGGTGACTTTTCTTTGTATTTTGAAAAAAATAAGTGCTTCCTGCTGTTGAGGAAGAGTGGCTCCTACAAAAATCCCTGTGTGTGAGCTCTCGGGCTCCACCAAAGGCAATCACAGCAGGCCTGGCAGTGAAGAATGTTTTTTCCATCATACACGTGGAATGTATTATACTTTACAAAGAAAGTTGAAATCAAGGATTCAGGCTCATTTGGCCAGTTGTCCTGCTAAGCATATCTTTTTTTAGCTCAGGCTTCTCCATTGGGAGGCCTGTTTATTAGATACCACTGCCAAGATAGGAGGAGGGGGCAAGAGACAGGAAGAAACAGCCAACAAAGAAAATTTCAGTTTAATCATTTAGGGGCTTGTAAAAAACCTGGTCTCATGGTTCTATTTTCTCCTCTCCAATTTTTCCTTTTCTAGGCTCTCTGCTTCTGTAAGATAAGAACTCGGAAGAAGATTTATCACTTCTTGCAGCTCTAAAAACCATGTTTCAGGTGTGCCATTTCTTTTTAGTTGCTTTTTTACAAGGCACGTGTGTGTTAACATTCATTATCCTTTAAAGTTTCTAACTTTACACTCTTTTGTTACATCCTTATAAGTGCAATCATACTTCCACAGTTGTGTCTGTCTAACTATATTTATGTACTTACTCAACATCTTTGACTGGGGCACTAATGTAAGAAAAGCAAATTTCTCTGATTTGATAAGATAGAAAAAGATTATAAGTGATACCACATATGAGAAATCTTTGAATTTCTCTTTAAACTCAGATTTCCCAGTTGGACAAGACAGGAATTGACCTTGACTAGGTTTCATCTCAGTCTCTTACAACAGCTCAGGTTTTATAAATGGAAATTTTCTTTTAATATTATAAACACAACACAGATACAGACTAAATACAGAGGATTAAGTATCTTCCCTAAGAATATACAATTGATTAATACCAATTATTGAGTCATTTTCAAATTTAGCATGTACTGATCTTGAATGTGTACATTGGAGTTGTTTTCTACCTTTCTGTTGCTTAGAATGAGAAGAATGTACATTTAGGTGTGGAAAATAGTAACAAAAACGATCATCCATCTGCATAATTTGTTGGGAATTATAAATCTAAGAAATATTAGAAAAGTGTGGCTGGCAAGATAGCTCAGTGATCTAAAGTGCCTGCTTAGGAAAGCTTAGGCAACCGCAGGCACCACAGTTTGATCCCAGCACAACATGCTGTGCCAGCCCCACCCCCAGGGCAGACTGAGCCAGCCATAATATTAAAATAAAGTTTTAAAAAAATATTAGAAACGATACTTATGAGTTTATATAACCTAAAATTTTAAGTATAAGTACTTATTAAGTCAGATATATTCACTATATAGAGTTATTTTGTAGCCTTTAAGAAAGATTAAGTTACTGATGACACAGAAAAATGTTTATGATGTAATACTGTGAAATAATGATGAATAGAAGCTTTAATAAATCCTTTAATACTACACAGATCTAAGATTTTACAGAAAAGAAACTGTCAATGATTTTTTTCTATTCCTTAAATAGAAAATAAGATAAACATAAACATTTATTGAGAATTTATGATATACAATTTATGTATTCTTCAAAGCTCCAACATAGGCCGTTTCTTGTAATTGAGACATTGCCTTTACTCTCTTAATTCCCAGATTTATCTTGATGTATAGAAGATATAGCAACAAGATTAGGAACATGTTAGCACTTCACAATCACCAGTTTCTTTACTGTCTCTCATGTGAGAAGCTTACCAGCTTGTTTGCTCCATAGTCTTCTCTGTGTATTCTCTGTAGCTTTCTGGGTAGCCTCTGTTATTCCCTTTATTTGAACCTTCACTGAAAAAATACTTATTTGTCCCACTTCTATTATGTTTCTTGTTGTAGAGATCAGTGATGTTCAGAGATGTTGCAGTTGACTTCTCACAGGAAGAGTGGGAATGCCTGGACTCTACTCAAAGAGATTTGTATAGTGACGTAATGTTGGAGAACTATAAAAACTTGGTGTCACTAGGTAAGGCTGTCTATCCCTTTTATCTCAGGGCCTAATTTTGGAATCACTGCTTTCTGTGCTACTACTTCAAGGTTACTTTTAAAGTAAATCAAATTTATTATTCTCAAAAGAATGGTTTGATGTTATTGGGAAGTACACATTGATAAGGCACTTTTATCTTCTTTATCCTTCAAAAGGTTTTCACACTACCTATGATACCTGTCTTTTGTCAGCTTCCTTGATTACCACAGAATTAGATTTGAATTCTGGGATACTTGCAACCCCTGTCAGGAAAAAACAGGCTATATGTAGTTATACTTTAGATTTGCTAAGGAGAGCCCTGACTAACTCACAGGCCTAGCCACAAATTAAAAAATTTAAGTGTGGAAATTTATAATTTTTTCCCTGCACAAAGGAGTTATATCCTTTTTATAGTGACTGAATATGTTTTACTAACAACTCAAGAGAATCCATCCCCTCACTTAAGCATAGTCTTTAACATGGGTTTAGTAGTTGAGAGTAACTTATTAAGAACTGTACATTCTACATTAAATGAATATACTGAAATTACCTTTTATTGGAAAATGGATTGGGAAAAATCTGTAATAATCTAAGAAAGTTTGTTTTTCTGTAGTGTTTTAATAAAGGATAGATTCTATGTGAATTAAAGTTTTAATCAGTGGTTTACTCACCTAGATTATCACTTTATTTCTGGAATTCCTGAGGTAGCTGGAATGTAACTACGTCTTCCTCCTCATTCTTTTTTCCTCTGAAGGGTTAGTTATTGATTGTACTGTCCCCCAAAGGGCTTAAGTCACATGGGACAAAAGATTATGACATAAGAAGAAAGGTTTTTCAGTTTGATCTTCATATGGAATCCCATCTAATCTCTACTTCTTTTTCTTGGTAAATGATAATGATGACGATGATGACGATGATGACGATGATGATGATGATGATGATGATGTATTCAGTACAGGTCCTACAGGGTTTTACATTTATCAGTCTTGTAGTGATCCTTCTGTTTTCAGCCTCCCAAGTGCTGGGATTATAGGCATGTGCCATCATGCCCGGTCTCAATGGCCATCTCAGCACACCCTGGGAGTGGGGCCAACATGGCTTGTGGTGCCAGGGATTGAACCCCGGTTGCTGCACTCTGCCTAAGCAGGTGCTTTAGTCTGCTATCTTGCTGGCCCTTTTATTATTATTATTATTATTATTATTATTATTATTATTATATAATACTACCACTTTCAAAGAAGGAGGTGGCTCTTCACTTCCCTGGTGACAACCAGGTGACAAGTTTATATAAACTGGAGAGCAAGTTCCTTTCTAGATTTTTAAAAATTTAAACTATCATTGCCTCCATTCTTGAAAATGTGATCATTTATTCAGAACATACTTACTGATGGCCTATTCCGTACCAAGGGGTATCACAGGTATTGGGGAAATATAGATACAGACATATTTCTACTCTTGTGAAAGAATTACAAAATAAATCAGGAAATAAATATAAATAGATCAATAGCAGGTAGTAGTCTGAATAAAGTAAAATCTGTTAAGCAAATAATATGCAGAATGAAAGTGACCTATTTTTTGGATGAGCAGAATTTGAAAATTCTCTTTGAGAAGGTAATGTTGGAACAAAGACTATAAAGTAATAATATGAATAAAACTAGCATCTGAGGAACAATAGCCTAGTAGATGGAGTAGTTATTATAAATGTCTAGGGTGGGGTATTAGGTTTGCATAAGAGGCACAGAGAAAATTGTATCTTGAGAAAAGTAAATAAGGAATAAAAACAGCTAAGCAATTTTTTTATAGCTGAAATTTTATTCTCTAAGGCAGTGGCAGCAGACGTATGGCATACATGTTACTGTGGTTTTGGCATACATGTTACTGTGTGTTTTTTTTTTTTTTAAGACCAAAAGATACTGATGTAGAATTGTTTTTTCTAAACCACAACTTCAGTACATAGATTTAATTGATGCTTTGTAATAATCAAGTGGGTTTTTGCAGTGTGGCATTCAGTTTCTAAAAGGTTTGCCTTTACTGCTCCTAAAGTGATGCAGAAGCATGAGGGGCAACTCTGAGACTCCCAGACAAATGGAGGTGGGGCACACCTGAGCATCTCTATTTTTCCTTGTAGGTGAAGAGGAAAAGACTCCTGAACTCTGGTCCGAGCAGGGCCAGGTTTTTGTGGCTAGCTTCATGGCAGGAGGCTACAGCTGTGCTCTGGCTGCACTAGCTGAAGTGCCTGCTCACTTTCTGAGCCTGCCACTGGCCTTGCCTCCCTTGCCTGTCTCAGTGACTCCTGCTCAAGAATCTGCTTCTCAAGATTGTGTCTGAGCTTGCTTCCTTCCCAGAGAGCAGGGAGTGGTGACAAAGCTCCTCAAAGGTGACAGCTCCCTGCTGTTGTCTACCTTGCAGAAATGAAAGCTGAGCCCAAATGTATTTCTTGGGTGTCCAGTGAATGTCAGAAAATATATATATATATATATATTTTTTTTTTTAATTTTTATTTATTTATTTATTTGTTTGCTTGTTGTGTTTGTCTGCCTCTCCATCTATTCACTTTGTGGCTGGCTCAGCCCGCCCCGGTGGTGGCGCTGGCGCAGCATGTGGTGCCGGGGATCGAACTGCAGTCCCCGCAGTCGCCTGAGCCCTCCTAAGCAGGCGCTCTAGACCACTGAACCATCTCGCCGGCCCCTAGAAAATATATTTTGAAGCTTTAGAAGAAAGAAGGCCATAGAATATGGTGCTTACAACTCCTTCCATGGAACCCAACGTGACCTTCTAATTTCTGGCTGAAATGCATATCTTTTCTGGAAAAAAGTAAACTTTTAGAATTATCACAAATTAGCATTAACAAAAGGTGAGCTCACCCTGAAGACACAAGCCATAGATAATGACAGATAATAAGTGATAGATAATAGCAAAAATAGAACCCCACATTGGAATTATTAGTTATAGATATAAAGTATTGCGCAGTTTTAAAAGAAAAACTTAAATCACAGAATGGCAAGAAGTAAGAGACACTTGTAAGAGATTTGGAAGAGAACCAAACTATTTCTAAGTGTTCTATTTAGTTCTTTTTAAAATAATCATTGGTTACGTGATTGAGTACATGCACATTCTTATCGGACAGTATTAGTCAAATAAGACAAGCCATAAATTGGATGAAGTGCTTGCAGTGGATA
>PVKN010029457.1:0-12992 GCA_004027915.1 Capromys pilorides
TTTGTTTCTCATTAAAATGAATAAAAATGGAAAAAATTAATATAGTAGTACTACAATTGTGCTAAGAATAAAAAAAGGTACTGTGTGATAGGTCAGCATTCAAAACTTACCAGGCACCTTCCCCAAACACTCTCCTGCTTGGTTTCCCAGGGACCCTGCCCCCAACCTCTCTTCCCCTTGGCCTCATGCAGAGCCAAATCCAAAACCATAAAACAGGGTCACCTGACTTTGACCTGGACAGGCAACCATGGAAACTCTCCTTTGTTAACATTGACAGTCCCCCACAGACCAGGTAGCCCTGCCAAGATTAGCTCTCCCACAGCTGTTCCAACCCCCCTGAAAACCCATGATGTGGCTGCTGCCTGGCTGTTCCAGCCAGTGATTACCCTCCCTGAAAGATCCTATAGTCTCCTGACTGCCCCCCTTTATTCACCGTTGTCTTGGTCTACTTGATGCCCCCAATAAATCTTCTACTCACGTCAGAATGCCCGGCCTGGGCGATTGCATCGGTTTGGATCTAATACTATGGTGTGTGTGTGTGTGTGTGTGTGTGTGTGTGTGTGTGCGCGCGCGCGCACGAAAAAGAGAGAGAGAGAGAGATACCTTTTCTTGAATTGGAAAAGTTCCCCAGGCTTGTCTGGATAAACTCTCTAAAATGATAAAAAATACTTACATTCTGGAAATCATTAACTTCAATTGCTTCTTCCGCTCCACTTCTCATTTTAAAGGTCTCCAAGTTGTTCCCAGCATCAATTTCCATTGACCCATCCTGTAATTTCCCATTGATACTCATGGTGTAATGGACATTGTAAATCTGGAAATGAACATGACAGTTACTAATGCTTCCTGGTTCTGGCAGTTCACAGATTATCTTTACACTTGTGTTTGGATGAGTAGCTTCTATATTTTTTAGAGATAAAACAAAATCATCTTTAATAGTAATACAAGCACTGGGGAGGCTGAAACAGGAGAATCACTAAGAGTCCAAGCTGTGTAGGGAGATCCTGTACCAAATACATAAATTACAAAACAAGTATATTGATACCACACGACATCACCCATGGACCATTTAACATTTAATGATTTCTTAAAAATACCCTCCAACATGGGCTAGCAAGATGGTTCAGCAGTCTAAAGCACCTGCTTAGGAAAGCTTAGGCAACCTCAATCTCTGGCACCACGTGCTATGTCAGCCCCACCCCCAGGGCAGGCTGAACCGACCATAATATAAACAAACAAACAAAAAAATACCCTCCAACGAAGATTTTGATAGTCTCTAGTACTTATCCAAGTAACTTACTTATTTGCAATCTTAACGACTGCACTTCAGAAGCAGCTGAGTAGATGTTCCAGGCACCTTACCCGGGTTTTACCCTGGGCCAATCAAAGGCAACAATGAGTTTGAGCAATGGTCTTCCCCCCCCTTAAGATCAACTCTATTCTGCAAGTGGGTTGAGAACCATTGATGGATAAAGGCATATTGAAGAATCATTATTATCTCACTATCAGTTGTAGTGGCACTTGAAAAATGATGCACCTAATTCCTTGGTAAAGGTGCAGTAGTAAGAATGGCATAGGGTGAGGCTGTAGAAAGGATCAGGATATCCCTACAAATGTAAAGCAGTATGTGTAGGATTAATGTGCACATTGCACAATAAGGTTAATATGCACTTCTGTTCCAGTTCAGAAGGCAAGTATCTCTCTGGAGGGGTGTGTGAATAGTATCTAGATCATTATGTTATGATGAGTCATGTGGCGTGTGTGGTAGGTAGGAGGCCCATAGAACAGTAGCCCAAGGAGCAGGCAAACACCTGGCTATACCATGTAGTGCTGGTACCTGGAATTCCTCACAATGCAGGATGAAACACATGCTTGGTTTCCATCTACTTTCCTAGTGATCTGAGGTGTCATAGGTCTGGCTGAGAGGCCAGAGTAGCAGAGCAGTGCAATTAGGAGCTCCTTGTCCCCTGCCCACCCTGAGTCTCCGCTTTTTATCTATGTGTGTGCATGTGTGCTACATTTGTGAGTAATATTTGTTAGAAAAATTTACTACCTAAAATAGTTTTTTGTCACTACTAAATTGAATGATCCAAAAAGGATTGCTCATATTAGACTTCTTATCACTATAGTGGTTTAAAAATAATTCATGTGCTACTTCTACACTCTTTTTGTGTGGGGTGGGGCTACAGTGGGATTTCTCTTTTGATTTTTAGATGCAAAGGCTTATCTGTATCTTTATCTAATTTATGTATATATCCATCTTTGAAGATTTGTACATATATGTGTAAGCACACATGCATAAATCTTCAAAGAGGAAAAAATGAGAACAGATGAAAGACAGTTTCTTCCTGATATCAGGTCAACCAGTCAGAATTGAAAATAGTTGTCACTCAATTTTAGTCTGATTTTTCTCCCTCATTCTAAAGAATGACCTCTTTATATGAATCACTGGACAACATACCTGTTTCTATTGGATCACTACTTGGAAAAAAAGCATTATTACAAGAGCCACAAAGAACTATCAGAGATGTAGAAATCGTTTTGCTACCCCAATCCCTTGCGGCAGCAGCTTTCAACTCAGCTTGGCCTCTTACCCTCCTTCTGAGAACTCAGATGCCTGCAGTTTACGGTCTCCCAAGATGGCTTAATCAGACGAAGTATTTCTAGGGTTTCTTATTAGAGATTGAACAGAGCTCACCAATCTGCTTTTATTTGGCCCCTCAGGTGGGTGCTTATGAGGAGGCCAGTTTCAGCAACTCAGTGCTTTCTAAATGTCCATCTGAGAAAGCAGACTCGAATCTGCCTGGTTCTCTCTGTGGATCCACTTATCACATGATTTAATAATTGTCTAATGGAGTCTTACCTTTTGAGTTCCTGCTGGCATGAATGTCCTCCATGCAAGTGATAAGAGTCTATCTTTCCCTCTCTTAAATGCTGCATATAAACATTTATGAGCAAAGCAATCTTTCCATCCCCTCCTATCCCCTCCCCTCCCTCCCTCCACTTCTTCCCCTTCCCTCCTCCCCTTCATATTGAGGACCAAGCCTTCAAATTGTGTTATATTCCTCCTTTTTTATTTTTTATTTTTCAAAACAGGTCTTTTTCTGCATATTTGGCCAGTCTGGTCTCAAATTTGTAATCCTCCTCTTGGAGTGCTAGGATTATAGTCATGTGCCATAAAAAAAAAAAATGCAAAATTTAAGAATGTAGCTATGTCTAAATTTTTTCAGGTTTTTTCTTTTTTTTTAATTTTAGGGAAGGGTCTACAAGGTGTTCAAGGTCTCACTACTAGATCAAACTCATAATGATCCACCTGTTTACAGCCTCCCAAGAGCTGGCATTACAGGCATATGCCACCACACCCCATTTGGCAGGCCCGGGAACTGAACCCTGGCCCCTGTGCCTGTTTGCAGGGACTTTAATCTACTGAGCTATTTGATCAGCCCTATTCTTTGTAGTTTTTAAAGGAGACAGGAAAGTAAAAGAAAAGAGTGGCCTATGGTCCTAATTTCACTTTCCCTGACAGAGGCTCCCTATCTGAGGAGGGTTTGCCACCCTTTTAATGTAGCATCAGTCCATCTCCAAGCACAGTGACTGTTCACTGCAGAAGGTTTGGGAGACTGGTCCCATTCTGATGCTGTCGGGGCCTCAGAGGTAGAGAATGGCAGGGGCAGCCTGCAATCTCCTGAGCTGGGGAACAGGCTAAGCTGCTGGAGAAACAATTACATTATCTGCTCTAAGCCCAGGGAGCTGTTGGCACCTCAGGCTATTTCTATCCAAGTACAATGAGGTTTATTATTTGCCAAAGTTCTTCTCAATATGGTGCCTTTTACAGCCAAGGATATTTGCTAATGAGTTTTTAATAAGGCCTAGGTTCTGTAAGATTAATTATATTATGTTTGGGGAAAATGTCTAGAAAAATTAGTCTGGGAAGAAAGGCTCTAAGCAATGGTTTCTTCTGCTCCTCCCAAGGCGTAGGATCAGCAGTTATTTCATGCTGGTGGGAATTTCTCATATTTCAATGCCTTGTTCCATTAAGGTGGATGAAAAATGGCCTCAATATTTGAGCCCAGTTAGTTGTCCCTTGATTATTAGTGCCTCATACTTCAGTCTTCCAGCTAAATTAGAGTAGGCTTATCTTCAGGGAATTAACCATATGAAAGGGAAAGGAGTCAAATTATAGCTAGTTTTCTCTGTAAACTGATATACAAGAGAAGAGGCACAGATAATCCCTAAGGTGTGGGTACCCATTTAGTTTGATGTGCCTTTCTTTTAACAGTCTTACCTTTTTCGATTATGTTTTGTTTACATAATTCATATTTGTATTCTGGGAATGCAGATTCATGAATATGCTATGCCTAGATGGTGCCAGACATATCCAATTTAGAATTTTGGATTTGTCTTTCAAACTTAAATAATGTTGGATCAGCACTGGACATGTAAGAAGACTCCATTTTCAAAAGATATTACCATGATTTTTCTTCATTTGATCTAGGTAGGAAATAGAAATAACTTTGATTGTTGGCAATAAAATGTGATTCGCTACTTCTCTGTATTCTTAATTTTGGTTTTTTTTTTATGCATTTGTACAAGGTCTCATTACACAGCTCAGACTTAAGGTGATCCTTCTGTTTTTAGGCTCCCCAATGCTGGAATTACAGGCATGTGTCACCACTGCCTGGTCTCAGTGACTGACTCGGTGGGCACTGGGCTGGTGCTAGGAATTGATCACTGGTCTCTGCACTTGCAAGACAGGTGCTTAGTCTTCTGAGCTACCCTGCCAGCCCTATACTTAGAATTTAATACTGCTTTTTTAAACCAGACAATCCAATATAGTAAAGTGAAAGATATAATAAAAGGGAGCCCTACTTATTCAGTGTGATTGTTCAGTTTCTCTTAAGAAGCTTGTCAGCTAGCTAAGTTTGCCTTGAAGAATTAAATGACAAATGATACTCTTTTTATATATGTCATGATCAAAACATTTACCAAAAATAAATAAATAAAAAGCAAAGCTATTTCTGTCCCTTAAATGACCTGTACTTCTGAGGTTTTGTTACCTGAAAGATAGCATTTATATTCTAGCACCATCAAATTTCCCAAAAAGATGACAGTATAAACCTTGTAACTAATGGAGATATAGATACTGAAACGATTTTCATATTCAGATTTGTCATTTTCAAATGTGAGCATTTAGTCCAGCTTCTATACTTAAAATACAAATACAAAAATAAATAAATAAACTACAAATACATTTGGACACTTTACAAATCTAAACAAAATGCAGTGCAGTTCTGATCTCCAAATTGATGCTGTAAATTTGTTATACTCTATCACAGACTCAGTGGTTAAATGGCATGCTTATCTACATTAGGTGGTTGAGTTAAAAATACAAATTAGGCAATGGCTGCAGAAGATGTGATGTGTAAAATGGTTAAATTGTTTTCAGCACTATTTTCTCTAAGTGCTGGAATTCGTTCATGCTTTGAATTGCATGGTGGGAGAAAGGAAAAAAACAGCAGCCACAGAGCCTCTGAGGACAGTGATTAAGAAAGAGCCCTTTGTGCCTACCCTGGAGACAGAATGCTTTTCCATTAGTTGAAATAAACTTCTACTGGAGCTAGCAGTGGTCATCAAGATAAAATGCTCTCTTTTACATAGGGGAACACATTCAGGTATTTACAGAACACACTGCAAGGCTGTCCAGGCAACTTAGAAGCAGCTTTTATACTCCTAGAGAGCCCATGGAGCTTTTGAATAAATAGTTGTCTACAGGGAAGGCAGCACAGTAGTTAGTGAAACACTTACATTAAAATCACTAGTGACTAGGCCAGAATTATTCTTAAAGATATACACCACTTTTAGGGAGGTTATACTTTCATTAGAGAGATATTTTTTTAATAGATCTTCCTTCCCTTTGAACAGTTTCTTTCTCTTTCACAGTATCTTTTATACCTTTTGGATTTTATTTATTCTTTCAAGTTCTTACACTAGGGAGAAAATGCAATGTTTACACAAGTGGGCCTGATTTATCTCACTTGTGAGTGTGAGAAGAGGGAAGGGAAGAAGAAATGTATACATATATATACTGGATAATTGTACTGCTGATTTCTACTGGTCTATTGAAAGAAGCAGTTAATGCTTAATTTCTCCTTTTCAATCTGGTATAATTTTTTGACCAATCTTATAGGTTTATACTTACAACAAACTTAAAGACAACAATGTACAATATAACAACCACTGCTTGAATTACTATCATTTGCTTTACTAAAGTCCTGCATTGTTTTTAATTTATACTTACTTTTTTGTATTCTCTTTTAAAAATAGATCTCACGCAAAAACTCTTGTGAAAGATTAAAATCCACCCCCAGTTATAGGTCTGAAACCACATCCCCAGCCCCCACCCCAGCTTAAGTTTTAAATTGGTAGACTTTCTTGGCAGGGACAGGCCTCAAAGGTCGTTCAGTTCTGTTTCTTCCTCTAAAGATGAGTAAATGGACTACAGAGAAGGGACCACCCCCCACCCCCCACCCCGCCCCCTTCTTAAGCACTTTCCTCTAAGCGTCCTGTGTTCTCTGCTGCTGTGCTTCAGTATGCTTTCTTAAAACTCCGATTTACTTCCCTGAAATGTTAACTCTTCAAAGAGAGCAGGGAAGCGGTGGGACCGGGCCAGGGGGAAGGAAAGGGTGCCCTGAAAGGACCTGCAGGAGACTTAGAAGTGGTCAGGCCCCTGACCCCTGCAGGCCCCTCGAAGCACCCCCTGGCCACTTTGGACCACCGCTCTGGCGGGCGAGGAAGTAGGACAGAGCCCCCGCCACCCCCATGCACCTCCAGGCCAGACTCAGTCCCGCGCTGCGCACCCCGACTGCCATCTGCGTCCAGAACTTACGTGACTGTCGCTCCCCTTCCAGAAGTAGAAAGCCCCGATAGCCCCGAAGAGCAGCAGTACTGCCCCTGAAGTGAGTACCACGGATCCGACCTTGAGCAGCCGTGCCGGGCCGGAGGGCTTCACTGTCACCGTGGCGTAGGCCTGCGGGCAGGGGTTGTGGGGTCGTGTCTGGGTTGCCCCCACCTCGCTGTGCCCTCTCTTTGCCCCAGGAGTGGGGGAAGGTAGGTGGGAACGGCCAGCCCCGGGCTCCTTCCGGGCCCCCTTTCAGCCCTCCCAAAGAGTCCGTTGTCCTCCGCGGAGCAAGCGCCATACTCGAACTTCAGGGGGCAGCGTTACTTCCCTGAAGCTCCGCACTCCCCGCCAGCCCAAAGCACCTGTGTCCGTCGTGCCCCTTACTCACACACGCGGGGGACACCACCCCTTGCATAGACTTGGGCCCTCAGATCGTGTCCCTTCCCCAGTATCCAGCAGTACAAAGTGCGGACCCGGAGGTGGGTTTCAGGGTGTACTCACCGGGGGGCTGCATAACTCGAGGTCTTCAGGCCCCACCAGCGTGATGGGAACTTTATCAGAGTTCGTTGCCATGGCTTGGGCAGTCAGAGTATGACTCTTAGAACTCGGCCTGCACCTAAGTTCTGTTCTCGCTGCCCCGCTGTGACGGGAGTGGCAGCCTCTGGCTCACAGGCACACGCGGGCCGCACATTCCAACCTGGGCTGTCCCAGCGGTCTCCACCCCCTTCCAGAGCCTCACTTCTTTCCTTCTCTCTCCCCGCCCTAGGGGCAGGAGTCTGGACCAGTCCTGTATTCTCTTTTCTCCTCCCTCTCCTGCTTCCTGGCCTCAGAATAACATCTGGATAAATCTGAGTGTGTAAAGGTGGGAATGTCCCTCAGGGAAGGTTACTGAGTCCTGGAACCCTAAGAAATACTAAGCTGGCAGGACAAGTAACCACCCACCTAAGAATGTCTTGCGATGTCCTAGATCTCTTAGAACATCTGTGAAACTCGCTGGGGGCCATTTCCCTCAGGTCTCTGTGTGTGTTGTGCTGGTAGAAGGGAACTCTGAGGAGAGCAGGGTTGAGGGGCTGGGTAGAGGACATCAGCGTGAGCACACCACGCTTAAGATACCCTTCCACTGCCTGTACTGGATGGCTCTGGGACCAGAGCGTAGAGCAGAGTCTTGGAGACAGGCCCTGACACTAAGTTGTCTAGGGGGTGGGTACAACTGCAGCGCAAGGGAAAGTCAGGTAAGTGGTGCGGGAGAGCAAGCATCAGTGAGGGCAGAGGAAAGGTGTACTGTAGTCGGCTGATGAAGACAAGCCGACAACAAACAAATAATGGCAAGCGCCACTCCATACACTGATGTGTGCAAAGGGACAGCTAAAAGGTATGTGTGTAGGTATATGCGTATTTAAAAGAACTGTCTTTATTAAGTGGAACAGAGGAGGGGTTTTTCACTTTTGGAATGCAATTTTCCAGTACAAGGATAACAAGGTATTTCCTTTGGTTCCAGGCTTCCTTAATTTCCTGTTCAGTTCTAGGTTTCTACAAAGCTCTTTACCGAGGAGTTGGTGTGTGTGTGTGTGTGTGTGTGTGTGTGTGTGTGTGTGTGTGTGTGTTGGGGGCAGGTGTGCTCAGCAGGCGCAGGAGACTGCATATAGAGGATGACAGCATGAGACATGAATTGGAGGGATGATGGTGAAAGCAAGGACTTGGTGATAAGCATGGTGACATGGAACTGGGATGGAGACTGGGAGGAGAAGAGACCTCCACAGAACGAGAAGGGCCTGAGCTTGAGGAGACTGTGGTTTCAGACTTGAGAGGATGAGGAAAGCAGTGGGAGCTGAACTGAGGTGAGGGACAGTTCTTAGACATGTTCAGCTGGGTGTAGAAAAATGGAAAACCAAAAGGCCAGGGGAATGTACTGAGCCTGCCTCATTTGGACTTTGCACTAGATGGGCTTGCAGTACTTGTCCTCACGGCCCACTCAAGTCAGAGTGCTGGGGAAGCCTCCAGTGAGATCGCCTGCCATGGCTCATCCTGGGCACTGCTGACATGGACTTCAGAGACCCCATTTCCAAGGGCACTTGTCATATGAGTTTCTGTGTAAGAGAAAGGGAATATCAGAAGTGGGAGATGATTGCTGTTAAGCTGGTGCAGATCATGAAAACAGGAGTACTCAAGAGGGATGGCAATGGTATAAAATGCTAAATGAGCAAACAAACTGGCCTTCTGGTTTCGTATTAAGGAGGGTATGGGAACCTTTTAAGACAGTAGTTGTATTTGTTTCAATGAGCACATGAGACATACTGCCAAGGATCACAGAGTGACTGAGGATATTTGCAACATATAAGTTAGAAAGGAAGTAATGTTCTTTTTCTTTTATTTCTTTTTTTGTGATGCTGTAAATGAAACCTAGGGTCTCACACATGCTGGAAAAATATACCACCACTGAGCTACACCCTCAAGCTAAGGAAATAACTTTCTAAATTAGGATGTTCCTAGGAATTATTAAAACAATGAACTCATGGATACACAGTAGACACAAAAGATCCACAGACAAAAAACAAATGACTCTTAAATATAAGAAGAATCCTTGATATGTTCAACCTTTTCACCTGCTAGATTGGCAAACATAAAAATGTGTTAGAAATCTGTTGGCAAGTGTGAGGGGGAAACACAGCCTTTCCATATTGTTCTGTGGGCAGATGAATTGGTACAATTCTGTGGGGAGCAATTTAACTTCAAAATGCAAAACGTAATTTCATTACTATAGATTTATTTTATGACTGCACTCACAGAATTAGAAAAAAATATCCTATGCATAAGGTTGTTTACTGCAGCATGTTTGCTAGGACAAAGTACAAATATTCTAGAGTAGAGGATTTATGGTACATCTTCACAGCATCTATCAATAGGAATAAGGAAGCTTGGATGTACTGATGTAGAACAACCTCTAAGATATTTTAAGTTTTAAAAAGTATAAAAAATGCATGTCAATGCCTTCATTTGTATAAAAGCAGAAACAAGAATATATTTGTGCATATTCTTCCTGGAAAGATAAATGAGAGAATGGCAGTGGGAATTGCCCTGAGGAGAATGTGAGCTTGGAAAACAAGTGGAAGGAAGATGCTTCACTAGGTGCTTGCCAGCAAGTTCTGAATTCTGAGTTGTGAGCATGTACTAACTATTCAAGAAATAAAATAATAAAAATCATTGAGTGAATGTTAGGGCATTGGATGCTGTAAATGTAGCAATTTGAAGAACTTTGACATGGAAGAGGAGAATCAAAAGTCATCAGAATGATCAGGAGTAGCAGAGTATCAAGGTAGGGCCCTCTTACCTACCCCCTCAAAGTTTTCAGGCTACTGAAAAAGGGGAAGAAAAATAGATAGATAGAGATGGGAATGGAGAGAAGAGGATGAAGCAAGATGAACCTTAAGCTAGAGAGAGGGATTGGAGGGAGCAAATGATGCACACACATGCACTGGGGCCACACAGACATCACGGAGGATACAGAACCTTGCCTCATTTATGCATTCTTAGCTAATAGAAAAACAACCGACTGTGACTGAAGGAATGGAGCTGGCCAGAGAGAACAATTGCTTCCTTTGAGCACCTTCTGCTAAAGTGAAATATTTCCCATCACTTTAAGGTAATAGGATGAAGCTTAAGAGTGATGAAAAATTTTAGGAGGCTCTTTCAGTGATCCAGAACTAAAGCAATAGGGCCAGCCAAATAGCAGATTAAAGCACCTGCAGACAGGCCCAGGGGCTGGGGGTTTGATACCAGGGCTCTCTGTGCTAGTCCTGCCCCGGGGCATGCTGAGACAGCAATTGAGACTGGGCATGGTGGCACACACCTGTAACCTCAGCTCTGGGGAGGCTGTAAACAGGCAGATCACTATGAGTGGGGTCTAGTAGTGAGACTCTCAGCACCCTGTAGCCCTTCTCTAAAAGAGAGAGAGAGAGAGAGAGAACTAAAGCAATTGTAAAGAATGGAGAGAATGGAGATGAAAAGCAAAAATGGTTGTGAGATCAATGCTGAGGAGAAAAAAAAGCTCTGAAGACTGAGTATGAAGTGTATGAAGGAAAAAGAAGCGAAGCCCCAAAGCGCAAGTGGGCAGATATGGGAAGCACTGGCCAATTTTTTAGCATGTTAAAAATTCAAGGGATGATTTTGTTCTGAGTAGCATCAGTAAAGAAGCAGAGAAGATGATTTACTGAGATAGAGAGGCTGGTGGATTGATTCAGGCCTGTGGCATTTGGGAAAGAGTACTTGGTAACAATTGAATGAGGAACATAGTAGGGAATTTACAAGAGCAGTCACTGGGGCTGGAGAGCATGAAGGGAGAATGTGAAGCCTCATCATGCTGAACAAACAGAGCAAACACTGTCAGGGGTAATTTAGTATTAAAGTTGATCATGAGAACAGCAGAAAGCCCGGGTCTGTGTGACTTTAGGGTATAGTCTGGGAAGGGAGACCTGTGAGGTGAGGAGAGTCTAATTAACTCAGAATAGGAAAGGTCAGTGTGATGATGGTGGCTTGATGGGACAGGAGAGGGAAAACCCGGAAAGATTGATGCAGGCAAAGATAATTCAGAATTTAAGCCCTTCCTTGGGAGTGAAATGCTTTTCATGAATGTGTTGTCTAAATTGTGAGTTCAGTGATGAGGGGAACCGGAGATAATGACTTCCAGGTATTGGGGATAGTGAAGTGAGGGTGTTAGGATTGATGTGAATTTTTAGAATTGCCGTAGTGGATTCAGTTTGCTTTTCAATAAAACACCTTAGACTGGCTAACACACACACACAAAAAAATTACTGCTTACACTTCTGGAGGCTGGAAATTCCAAGGTCAAGGCATTCTGTCTGGTTAGGGCTTACTTTATATTCGTAGATAGTGTCCTTTCACTGCATCTTAAATGATAGATGGAGTGAACAGCTCAGTCAGGCCTTTGTTAGAAAGCATGCAACTCAGCTCATCATCTTCTAAAGTCCCCATCTCTTTTTTTGTTTTGTTTTGTATTTTAGGGAAGGGTCTAGGGGACCAGGTGTTCAGGGTCTCACTACTGGATCAGACTCATAGTGATACGTCTGTTGACAGGCTTCCTAGAGCTGGGATTATAGGCGAGCACCACCACACCCAGTCTCAATTGCCTTTTCAGCATGCCCAGGGGGCAGGGCTGGCATGGCAGGCCCAGGGATTGAACCCCCTGCACCTGCGCCTCCTTGTAGGTGCTTTAATCCGCTGAGCTATTTGGCCAGCCCAAATCCCCACCTCTTAATCCCAGTATAGTGGGGATTTTTTTTTTAATTCAATATATGATTTTTAAAGGGAGATACAAATATTCTAACTATAGCAGTTGCCATGGGTGATGCAATGCAAAGAAAAATTGTGGAGCTGAAGAAATTAAGTAAAGTGGAAGAATGGCCTGTGTGGACTCCCTAGTCAGAGGTGAGGGAGAGAAGAATGTAGTATGAATGAATACATGAACATCAGAAGAAGAAATTTTGATGAAGAGGGTATCTTGGTTTTCTTTGCTATTGAAGGTTATACTGTCTGCAAACAGGATTGCTACCCCGGCTTTTTTTTTTTTTTTTTTTTGAGGTGCTGGGGCACTTTTAGCCTATGAGTTTCTTTATAAGTTAAGTGCACTTCTTGTACACAGCATATTGTTGGATTTTTCTTCCTTATCCACCCTGCCAGTGTATTTCTTTTAATTGGAGAATTAAGTCCATTTACACTGATGGTTATAATTGAAATGTATTAAATTATGATTCACATGTCTTTTACTTACTACTGTTTCACACTTTTTCTTCTATATTTAATTGGTTGATGTATTTGGTGGGTTCTTTCTGTTCTCATTTCTGGAGTTTGGGTCACTTTGGTCCCTTTCCAAAATATTTTTTAGTAGTCTGTGTAGCATTGGCTTTGACATCATGAAATTCTTTAGTTGTTGCTTGTTGTGGAAGTATTTCACTTCTCCCTCATATTTGAAAGAGAGTTTTGTGGAGTATAGCAGTCTGGACTGGAATTTGTTTTCATGGAGGACTTGAAGTACTCTGCTCCATGCTTTTCTTAACTTCATGCTTTGTGAAGAGAAATC
>PVKN010029458.1:0-12993 GCA_004027915.1 Capromys pilorides
GGGATTGAACTCAGGATGTTGTGCTTGCCACACAAACACTTACTTCACTGAGCTATTTACCTGGCCCTCTTTTTACTTTTTTATTGCTATTTAATGTGAAGTTTGACTACACAGAAGCAGTTAAACTGTGCTCATGTGAAAGCAGGTGTAGCTAAGTGCTGTCCACTGTTGGTATATAGCAAAATCCTCACTTCCAAAGGTTTAGGTCCTACTACTAGGCTGTTTGTTTTTATAGCTAATTTTATAAGGGCAAGAATGTCAAGTGAATTGAGGAGAATCCCAAAGCAATGGAGTTGTTACAATATTATGACCAAAGTCTTTCCAAAACAATGTGGAAAGAGTAAACTCTTCTAGGATTTGGGATGCTAGGTATGTGTGTTTATGTAACAAAGAACACAACTGCTCTCCTCCAGGTGTGTCACAAAGGCAGTAACTAGGTCACAACAATAAAGATTACACACCACACAGAGGATGATACCTAAGCTTCTGCTTCAGCTCCATGTTTTATTTAAGAACTTGCAATTTTTCCAAATATAGAACTGACAAAAGTACTTTCAAAAATATGTCTTAGGTTACTGCCAACCGTAATAAAACACAAACATCACTGATGTTGAAACCTGAACACTTAAAAAACAAAAAAACAAGTGAATACTTATCAAGGACAGAATAATACAGAAATAATAGAAACAATCATCCAGACTGCTACAATTTTAAATTCCCTGCCAAGGTCATATGGTAGCAATTTTGGAAAACACATTTCTCCCAAAAAACTTAACTGTGTGAGCTTTTCTGTATCCATAGTATTTGAAATAGATTTAATATTAAAAAGGCAATAAGGGCTTTTGGAGGTCAGCTGATGAGAAGGAGTACCTGAACACAGTAAATTTTTATGGGAGAAGTCTAAGATGATAAAGTAACTTCCCAGTTATATGCCCACAGCTACACAAACACTTTGAATTTAGCTTGTTTTGGGGGCTTCCACAGACATTGCATTAACTACTCAAAGAACAGTGACTTCCATAGGCAGCTTGGCAATGGTCCACCTTGGCACACATGGAACAAGGAGCTAAAGAAAGTAGGTGAGAGCACAGAACAGGTAGATTTAGAAATAACAAGACCAGATATATCCTGTGGCAATATTCACAGAATGCAAAGCCTGGGGATTTTGTACACTGCTTGTGGCAATCTCACCTTCTTCTGCTCTCATTTATGTGTAATGTGCTTGCAGAAAGGACTCGTGATCCAAGAATTTTCACCTAAATAAAACCTAAAGAACTGGGGATCTGTCTACATGGGAAAATAAAATTGTATTAGGAAGGAAGTGGGGGACCTGTTAAATATGTTTATCAATAATTTAGCCATGGGTGCAAGAACTAGTTATAGGTGAGAAGGCTTCCCTGCTAAGTAGGTTAATGCATGATAAATGGTTCTAGCTGGAGGCAACTTCCCTGTGAAACCAGAGTGATGAAGTTTCCTGAGACAAGTTTTAATTCACTAACTGGCCATTACTGACAGACTACTAGGCTGTCTTAGTTTGTTCTTTGTTTTGAAGATAACAGTTGATAGCAACAAAAGCTTAGCTGACTGGAGGAAGGAACTATTCATTTCTTCCCCCTTCATGAACAAAACTGTTCAAAATGTCCTGAGAGAGAAGAATAATGGTGAAATAAATTATAAAGTCACTTATGTATGAAACCATACATTATTAAAGTTATTCTAAATGGGTCCTTAATTTAAATAAAGGTAATCATTTCAGGAAACCAAGCATCATAAGAATGAGGATAGAATGTTATTGTGACCCAAGATATAAAAGGTAGATGCTTTGCCAGAAGCTAACAGTGTATCAAATTGCCCTTGACTTTTATTAAAATTCATGTACGTCCCTAATGCTGGACAGATCTCAGCTTCAATTATTTAAGCCCTACATTTCTTTTAGCTAAATACAGGAGAAAGAAGCGTATTGGGAAAAATTCACTTCTAATATTTGTACTTAGCCCAATATTTTAAACCAGTCAGCAAAAGCAATTGCTTGTGCTCAGTTCGGTGTAAATGAAGGTGAGGACCACCTTTAGCAAAATGTGAATAGTAAGCAATTAACACAGCTTAGAGTTCTTACTGCTAAAATATCAATTTTAATATGTATAGAAAACTCACCTTTTACTCTGGCAATACTAACACAAGGGGCCTTAACATATGCATCTAGGAAAAACATAGGTTTTCCTTATATACCAAGTGCTCCTTATTAGAACTTGCATTGTTGTTAAACTTAGGTAAACAAGCTCATTTTTTTGGGGGGGAGCGCTAATGGTCCTAAAGTATTCCTTTACTATTTTAAAAAACATTTATTTATTTATTTATTTATTTATTTAGTACAGGGTGCAGCTTGGACTCCCCAGCACTGGGATTACAGGTGTGTGCACCACGCCCAGTTTTGGTAGCCGGCTCAGAGCCAGGGCTGGCATAGCATGTGGTACAAGGATCGAACCGGGGTCCTCTCCCTTGCCAGGCAGGCACTTAGACTACTGAGCTATGTATGTATGTATGTATGTATGTATGTATGTATGTATGTTTCTTTCTATCTATCTATCTATCTATCTATCTATCTATCTATCTATCTATCTATCTATCTATCTCCCCCGCCTAAAGTATTCCTTTAATGTAAAACCTATTCTAACTTAACACACATCTATCTATTATTTCACTGACACAGGCTAATCCTCATTCTGATGTGTGAGTCTCTCCAGGAGTGAGAAGACTCTTTCCTCTACAGTCACTATGCCATCAGTCCTGTTGACAGGAAGGAAGCCTTGCCTTGTGCATGAGACCAGGCAGTTTTAAAGATCTGCAAACAACTGTTCACAAAAATGCTGTATTTTCAAGTAACATAGTATAACACAAAATTCCCATTCTACTCCTATAAGGATAATGATTACAAAATCACAAAATTTTCTTCCCCCTAACAAAGTTGGCAAAAAGTAGCTGGGTGTGGTGACATATATTTATAATCTCAGCATGTGGGGTAGGGTGGGGCCTACAGCAGGAAGATTACAAATTCTATGCCAGCCTATGCAAGTTAGCAAGCCTCTGTCTCAAAAAAATAAATAATAAAATAAAATAAAATGGTGGGAAGGTCAATGGCAAGGTCTTGATTCAACTTGCAGTACTTCATTAAAAAAAGAAAAAGACAAACAGGGATGGTAAACACATATGCTTTCATATTTTATATTCTATAATCAGTATAAAAGAAATCCACTTGTCTCACATGTGCTGCCAGGCAATAATGAGACATTGAACCCAATCACTTTAACAGGGTTATCCAGCTTAAGGTAACCAGATATCCTGGTTTATAGTTATAGAAGTCACAGTCAAAAAAGGCTTATGAGAACAAGTTTTGCACAAGCCGTTCAGGTTTTAATGATCATGGGAGCTCTTGGGGCTCATCATATTGACAGAAACAAAAAAGGAGGCAAGCAGCCTTGGTTTTTAATTACTTCTACCTCAGAATCAACAATCTTAATATGATGGTTCTTACCACATTTGGAAATAAACTAAAATTCAACCTTTTTGACTTGTGCAACCACTGTTTCTGTCAATAGTGCTACAGTGGTGCCTCAGTTCACGAACTTTATTAAACCAAATTCAATGAAAAGTGAATGAAATTTCTCCATAAGGTCAACATTGATTCTGCCCACTAAATTTAATTCGGTTCTCTCCCAATTCATTTGCAACTAGGATTGTGGAAAGAAATAAGCTTGTGAACCGTGGCACCACAGTACTTCTGGCATTATGATATCTTACCGTGTGTGCACAGGCGAGAGCCAATGAAAAGTTGTGATTTCTGTCCCCAAAACATCAGCCTTCACAAAATCCTGAAAATCCCCATAGTTTGTTTTGAATTCACCACCTCCTTCTCAGTGCATGATCATCACCCTGTGAACATCTGTGCTAAAGCAGAGGTCCTGGCACTCCCAGGTGCAGTGTCCCCCTACCCTCATAGGGTAGAGATAGGTCAAATAGATTAAATAGGATATAATAATAATTTTAGCTCAAGCATAGATCTGATATGATTTCTAATGATTTTTATTAAGGCACTATAAATCTGAATATCAGTTTGGATAACTACATTTACCAAACTAGTTTCTTTTTTTCACCTATGAGTATCAGGGAGCACAGGCAGAGATAAGACTACGAGGATAAACACATTTAAGGGATGTGGCTATGAGTTGTAAATAGAAGGTGAGCCAAAAAGCCAAGCTGCCTCTGGCTTCAGAGGGAAAGAATCCTGAAAAGACTCCTTAGATAATAGGAAAGATTCTATTTAGGAATGTGGATAGCAACAACGCCCAGGTAGAACACACGAGCATGTGGTCATCAGGGAATATGGTTTAGTGAGCAATGAGATTCTTTCCAATCTACTTTGTGTGTAATTTTATGCAACTAGTTGACGATGAAGCAATAGATACACAAGCTACACAAGGAATGATAAAGGGAATATAAAGTTTACAAAAATGTTTCTGTTTTTATGATGCAAATTTTGGTCATTCAGACTTGAAACATAGCTATACTTTTTATTTTATTCATTTTACTGTTCAAGATATGTGAACAGTATATCTTTTCACATATGGTGAGAAACCTAATGGATTACACATTGGGCCCTTCTGCAAAACTTCGTATGGATGTGTAAAAAATACTTCTATCAAGTACCATAGGATAACTCTTCATGTACTTATTATAATAAGACTATCAGGCAATTTAACATATTTTCTAGGAAATATAATCAGCTGAAAAGAGGGAGAGCCAGACTCAAGTTCAAACTCCAGCTCTACAGCTTTTTTGCTCTGCAATTTTCCTTCAGATAGGAAGTGAGCACAGTATGGCTATCTCTTCCTGCACTACTGTGAGGATTACACAAGAAATTTTACATGTCTAACAGCACTCAGAAGGAATACAGGTGGTTCACAAAACTGGAAAACAGAAAAAAACGTAAAATGAATTCTTGTGTCCTATACAAACTAAACAAGCAGTGCATAACCCCACATTTCAAGCTGAAGCTACACAGCCTAACGTGATCCCAAACACTGGAATGATAAATAAAGCTTAACTAATATTGATGATGATGCCCAAAGGAAGAAAAATAAATTAGGTAATTCTTATCTATGATAGAGGCCTGGCTGGATTTTCTAGACCCCATTTGGCTTGCTTGTGGTTGCTCCACACAGAGGTTTAAAGGCGTTCACAGTCTTTTCTCTGTAGTCAACCACAGTTTACTTCTGCTCTCTACTTCTGGCCTCCTGCTTCTCCACCCTCCTTCAGTAGCTGATTTGAGAATATAAAATTCCCAGAGCAATTCTATCCTTTAATATCTCTACCCCACCAATTGGTTCCATGAGGACAATTTTACCTGATTCTCATATTAAATGTAAGCACTCGCCAGGCAATCATGTTTTCAAACGTGGAGTCCCACATGCAACCTGCTATTATTTGCTTGGTCAGCACAAAATATATTTCAGAAACCTTCATGAATCCCGATGCTTCTGTAAACCCATACAGAGCTTAGCCAGCTCTTTCAGTGATACATAAAAGTATCTCTGCCACACAGATGCCTGAGTCTCATTTATGGAGCAATTACAAAACTTGAGCAGCAGCAGTGTTTTACATTTGTTCAATTTTGTATTTTTAGCCCAGGCTTTTTCCTTTCATGGATTATGGTAAATACAACATTTGCTTCCAGAATGTGGAACTTGCTGGGATCATAAAAGAAAGTGCATAACAAGCAGATTACCTTTGGCTATTGCATTAGGGAAGCAGACAGTTACACTAAGTGGCTGGATTTAGTCATATTCAAATTCTATTAAACTGCCTTTCCCACAACACAGAAAGAAACAAGAGTCCTACTGCTTAGCGTATTTTCAACTCTACCTTTCAATCAGGACTTCACTGTGGGCGCTTTTTAAAAAGTAAACGAAGAAATACGGTCTTATGTTTCCCTGGAGTTTCTTTCTTTCATTTAACACTCAAAATCTGCTTTCTCTATAACAAAACAACACAGGAGTATAGGAAAATAAAGTTAAATAAGCACTACAAGTGTACTGGAAAACACATACTGTCCATTATAAAGAAGTAAACATTTTACATCTAGCACTATGTTCTGTTGGAGTAGATGACATTCCTATGTCTTTATATCTCATGACTAAATCTATTAATACATTAAACCACAGTTTGTATATTTTGTCTATTTGCCCAATTAAGTAAATCATTATGAGTATGAGGGACAATTTTTTTCTCTTATAAGCCTGTAGCTTTTATGACCTTGCCATAAATTAGCCAGATACTGAGTTGTAAATGTAGAGCTGCAAATGTCTTTCAGAGGCAATTACTGTGAAACTTTGTTCCACCATTATGAAATGTGGCATTTTCACTAGATAATGTCCATATTAAACACATCAAGCAGAGGCCCGGAGAGTGAACCTGAAAATGAAAAGAAAACGTAACATTCAGCAAAGCTTTAACTGCTAGAAGAGTCCTAAGTAGCTTATTCAGTCTAGAGTGCTGGCACTGATATATGGCAATGATGTGAATATATTATATTATTTAATACAATAAGTACAGACTTATTATATTTTACTTAAAAGTGCCCATACCCAGTTTTTAAAGAAATAAGGTAGAGACATTTACCATTCTGAATTTTTTAAAAATCAGGTATAGCTTTTGAAGAAATATGTGCTTTAATAAAAGATGACAATAAATGCAAATGTATGTCTAGAGACTTCCTGACATAAATGTTCAGTAGAGTATTTAAAAGGTTAATGCAAAGCCTAGACTAGGACCTTTGAAATGGAACTCAATAAAGGAAAGAAAGAGTAAAACATTGTGGGATATGTAACTGTATTGGAGTGTGAAGTGATTGGTGTGAAGTATTTAAGAGATTAGAAATCAAAAGAAAACAACATCACATAAGAAAACAACTAATTCTAAATGTTGATGAAGGTAAGGGACAAGAATGGTCAAGAACTATTTGGCCTGAGGAGTAAGAAAAACAGAGTAAAATGTAACTTGACATGAGAGGAAGAGTAAGTACGTTGCAATAGAGTCCCTAGGACCGACAAAGAAGAAAACATATTTTTCTACAAGTCTAGCATTTCAAAGGTTTGGAGATTTTCAACATATAGAGTCACAGTGACTCAAGAGCAATACAATGTATTATTGATCTAACTAAAAGATAATGAGAAGGTTCATAAACAAGACAGGAATCTAGGGAACACAACTTTGCCACCTCACAATGCTAAAGGGATGTAGCATGAAAGCATGTCCACTGGAGACACACAAAGGGCAAGAGGAAGAAATGAAGAACAAGAAAGGTTTGGTGGCACATGCCTGCAAGCCAGTACTTGGGAGATTTCAGCAGGGGCTACCAAATTCAAATCCAGTTTGGGCAAAATAAAAGACCTTGTCTCAAAATTTAAAAATAGTTTTAAAAGGCTAGGGATGGAGCATGGTACAAAGACACTAGTTTCAACTGCCATGACTACAAACAAAACAAAAACAAAAAGCAAGGAAAGTGAGTTCATCAGTGGGAAGGTGGACACACTGTGGCTCTATTACGTAGCATGGACTTCCTAACCTTATATTTTACCTGCCCAATCATTTGCCACATTTTTTGGTTCTTTTCTCCCTGATTATGTATTTTTCAGTTCCTTTGGTCACCCCTCTCTTTAGGACAGCCCTATATCCTTTTAATCTTCTCTGTAAAGTTCTTCATCACTGGATCTCACTGGTAATTCCAATTATTTCTAGTTTCCCTGTAAGAATCCAGGGTACAAAGTCTTACACCCTGTTGTCTGCCTCTGCAATTTCTTCACTTGCTTCTATACCCTAGAATTAACTTCTTATTTAATCAAGGAATAAACTACTCAGGATCTAGGGAGTGATCGATTCATCTGCAAATTTACCACATAGTTCTTGACTATATGAACCATTTGATAAGTGATCATTTTATATAATCTCATGTAGTGCTATAGCATATCACTGCCTAATTATGGTTATTACATAACAAGGACATTATGTAATGTAGTTGCAAGACTTCATGCTTCAGATGGGCAAAGGCCTTGTTTGGAATTCTATCTCTAGTGCTATAAAGGATCAAAAAATGTTCATGTGAAAATACTCTGGAAGCTATTAAAAACCATATACTACATATTATGAACTTATCTTTGTTCTCAAATAGACTCTAAAGGTCTTGTGGGCAGGAACTAGCTCTAATAGTTATTTTAATTTTTAAATTTATATACCAAGGAACTTCACATTGAAGATGAACTAAATAAATATGCAATGATTAATTATTCTACACTTCAAAGTCAATGGCAAAGGGCCTGAGCAACCACTGCCTATGCTTTTGTATTCTTTCCCACTCCAGGTTATCTAGTCTAGACTAAACTCATTTATTTTCATCTTGGCTCCTAGAAGAATCTTTCAGGAATGCAAATCTGCTTCTGTTACTTGAGCTTCTTAAATTTTTTTAAAGCTCCTTTTGATAATCTCCAAATTCTTCATAATAATCAAAACATTTTAGGACTGGCTGGTGGCTTATTCCGTAGCCTCATCTTACTAAATCGCTTCCCTCGAAGTGTCTACTCTAGATATACTATTTTACCTATGGGTTTAGAATGTGTCAAACTTATCCTTTCACTGTGTTCAAGTATGGGACTTTTATCTATTTGACTAAAATACTTCTTGAGAAAGTCTTCTACTCTAATTATCCCATAACAATGCTAGCTGGCTTGGATTATGAAGCATTCCATGGCTCTACACCTATGTCTTAATAAAGATTTACTGACAATATCGTTATGTGCTCTGGTATTCATCCCTAGAGCTTGCCTAGTGCCTGGTATGTGGTGGGTGATCAGAAACTTATAAGGAATGAAAATACGTAGATTCATTATTCTCTAGTAATTTTAGTATCATTTTTACACAAATAAAAGATGGGATTATTTTAGAAAACTAAAATGATGAGTATATGATTTTTTTCCCCTTAAGTTTCAAAGAGCTAAATTTATAGGTTATAAAACAAAGGGAACTCAGCACTATGCATATTCTTAGAACAAAACAAAATTATTTTAAGCTTAAAAATACATGCTTGGACCAATCAGATATCTCACCAGATTAAAGTGCCTGTTTAGGCAGATGCAGGGTCTGGAGTTTGATCCCTGGCCTGCCATGCTGGCCCCACCTCTGGGGCACTAAAACAGCAACTGAAACTGAACATGGTGGTGCATGCCTACAATCCCAGTGTTTGGGTCGCTGAAAAACAGGAAGAATTACTATAAGTCCTATCTGTGTAGTGATACACTATAAACCCTGTACCAAATATATTAAAAAACAAAAACAAACATGCTCATAGAATGCAACGAGTCTTGTTAGAGACAATACAGCTACTGAGAGAAACCCAGCTCCATGAGGATAGAAAGTGGACAGGCTGGAGATCCATAAGATTAAAGAGTGATCTACAGTATTACATAGAAAAGCACAATAGGTAGTTGAAATGGGCCACTCAAGCAGCAAAAGATAAAGTCTACTACAGACACTATAGTACTTTCCGGTATTCATAACTGGGGAAGAATAAAAACATGCCAACTAGATCTCTCTGAAGACAAGTTTAGTTAATGTTACATACTTCTGATTAATTGATTAAGCTGTGTGGCAATTTTCCAAAAGATATTACTGGGCTCAGTATTTCCCTAAAACCAGGAATATACGTTTTTATCTTAATTGAAATACCAACAAATTGTTTCTGACTTTAACCTTCCAGAAAATAACAGATATGAGACCCTGAGACCCTGGCTTAGTAAGCATTAATGGTGGAGATAAAAAAGGGGACACAGAAGCAGAATAGTTTGTTTATGAATTGTTAGACATGACTCAAGAAAATGTCTGTGGAATAAACCAAAATTGAATGACAAAGCCTACTTTATAGTACTGGGAATGGAAAGTGGGTAAAAACGTATTTGCAGAATTAAAATTTAGAAAGGGGTAAGAAAAGCAGCCAGATTTAGAGTAGAAGCAATAGGAAAGACAAGATTTTCATAAAGATTTCACCAATAATTATCCATTGGAGCTGGCAATACTGGGAAAATTTGTATATTAATTTCACTGAAACAACACAAAAGTAGGGGAATAACTCCTTCCCAGTGGGTTTCTCTTCTACCTGAAACTTATGTAATCAGCACAGAAGTTTCATCCTCCCAAATAGTAAATCTTAGCACATTATGACTGTTAACAATAATGCATGGTTTTCTAGTCATTTCAAAATATTCCTCCAAAAGCAGATCAAGGGTTCAAATGTAAATCTAAATTTTAAAAGCATTTCTTCTCTCATTCTTTTAAAACTGTTTTAAAAGTGTTTGAGACTAAGTTTTGTCAAGATAAGCTTTCTTCAAATATAAGTTTTACAATTTAAAATAGAACTTTATAGTGAACATGTATGACAATTTCTAGAATATATAAAAGGATTTAGAGACAACAACAAGAAGGCTATAAAGTTCTGGTATTTTTTTAAAATCTAGTCCTTTATAGTAATTACATTCCTACTTCTATTGCTTTATAAATTTTAATTTTCAGACAGGATCTCACTAAGTTGCTCAGGTAGGACTCAAACTTGTGATCCTGCCATTTCAGCCTTCCAAAGTGCCAGGACTGCAGGCATGCACCACAGTGCCTGGTTTCTGATGATTTGTTTTCATTGTTTAAAGCTATTCATTTCAGCATAAACTCCATGTCTACTCATTTCAGTTCCCTTATAAGTAACACTCCCAGAAGCAATACAATTTCTTTAGATATTCTCTATAACACTAGGTTGAAAAATTTTCAGTAAGATGATGGTAATTTATTTTCATGACTTAAGTAATTGAGCCTATCTTTGGAGTTATTAATTATAATTATATTATACTGTACTTTCCAAGGAAAATAGAATAAATAGAATATAATCACTATAACCATACTGTAAAAAAACAGTAATTACATATTAGCTTTCATCACTTCAGTCACACACCATTGCACCTAATGCCTTCAGCATATTTCAGGCTTAAGTTAAATGATAAGTACTGACTTCCCTCTTAGATTTGATAATTTATGGCCTTTTACAGTCATAACACCCAAGGTTTCATCTTAAATCATTATAAATTGTTTGGGAGGGAGAATGCTGCTCTATTTAATACTCTCAGGAGATGATCCCTATGGTCTCAATAGTACATATTGAACATATACCATTTATTTTAGTATCTAGACTTTTTTTTTAAAAAGGAAAACAAGACTTAAAATATATTTTTAAAAGGCAATTCACTGCACCTGCCCAAATATTTTTAACATGGAAACTTGGCAGCATATCTTTAGACTAATTTTTTCTGTTCAATTATAAATTCTTTCAAGGTAAGGTTCATGTTGTTAACCATTACAGCGTCCAGTGCACTATCTGGCACATTCTAAGCTCTTGGTATACAAATAGAGCAGATTAAAAAAATTCTGAAGGAAGACACACAGGAGAAGAATTGTCTGCCTGGAATAGCAATGGTGAAGACTTGACCTAGATGGTTGGTGCTAAAGAGGAAACATCCAACATGATCATGCCACCTCTGGGACTTCAGCCTCACCTTACTGACAAAGGTTATTCTCTTTGCATTTCTCAGTTCATTTAGAAAGGTCTAACATTTAATAATAGCCATTCCTAAGAAACAGTACCTTTTAGGAAGTAAAAACTTTGTAATCATTACATTATTGTCAATATTGCAAAGCCTATTCTATGGCAATTATATTCTCTTACAGTAGAATTTAACAGTATGCTAATTTTATTTAAATTATTATTTTACTGTACAAGAACATTTTACAAGATTTTGCAAGTGCCTGCCTAGCAAACACAAGGTCCTGAGTTCAATCTCCAGTACTAGAAGAAAAAAAGCACTAAACTGAAAATTTCATTTTTTAAAATTTTTTATTACTTTCAATAAGAAATAATGCAACAGTTTCAAAACATGATAATAGTACATTCCCAATCATTGATACAATGTATATTGTTGTCCATGTAGTAGTTATTTAGAGCACAGGATACAGACATAATACTTTTTCTAATCACTATTGATACAAAAATTTCTTCTCATTGAACTAAGAGAAAGTAGTTGTATGCATAGCCCAATATTCCATAATCGTAGTGGTTACTGGCAGAACTGGCAATGTCAGAAGCTGTTGATTTAAGCCTTTTACAGCTCAACATATTAATCTAGCTTTACTTTTTATGCCTCATGGTTAAACTTTTCTGCTAGGTGGTTAAGGGCAAGATGAAACAAGACCTGTATAACAGAACATGTAACCTTTGTATCTCCTAAAGTCAGTCAAAATGCCTCAGGATTTACCTTGAAACCATGTACAGTGCTTTGTAGCACTGCTGTCAGTGTCAGCCATCTGGATGAGTCACACCATTGCTTGACCAATTTGCTCTCTGTGAAAGCCTGAAAGCCTGTTTTCTCTCTAGGTAACTCTCCTTAGGCACATTATACATCATCAATCCCTTTCCTCTGTGGCCCCAAAATCTCCTTGAACAGAAAATTTGGGACACCACTGAGTTATAAGATGTTATAGCACAGATTCTCTTATGTCCAGAGTTCTCACTGACCTTGAAGGCCTAGGGCCAAAATATTGGCTATCCTTGCAGCCCTTCTTTTTCTCTAATGTTTGGTTTCTAAACTTACATTTTTAACCCTCCAGAAGAGAAGATTAGTGAAACTATTACTCCACAACATAGGTACTTGAGCTTAACTGTCTTTCTGAATATTAAACATCTTAGACTTGGAATCGGTATTTTCCATCAATTATTGATATTCTAATAAATTCCTATAAAAGGTGATAAAAGCATTTAAACATTTTTACACAGAAATTTAGAAATCTAGGCATATACAAAATTATAGCCAGTCAATCCTATGGCATTTTTCCTTGTCTCTTACTCTCTTT
>PVKN010029459.1:0-12985 GCA_004027915.1 Capromys pilorides
ACGCCGCTTCGATGGAGATGTGTGCGGGTCACTCTGGGCATGTGAGGGCAGTTGTTGATTTGGCTTTAGAAGCAGAAACTCAGAAGAGCTTCCTAGAGGTGGTGCTTGTGGAGCTGAGTACAGTGGCCTTTTATCACCAAGACAAAGAGGAGATTGGGGATTGGGAGGGAGGGAGATGGCAATGCAGTGGAGGAAGCGGCAGAGGGAGGCGTGGGGGTGAGGCTGAGGGACCGTGCTCAACTGTGGCCCTCCTCCGTGGTGTCTCAGGAAATTTAGGAAGATTTTAGGAAGTGGACTCTGGCCTGAGATGTAGAAGGGCTGGTGGTAGCCCAGCAGGAGGCAGGAAGGCCCTTTTGGAAGCAAGGAACACCTCGCCCTGGCCTTTCCCGAAGGTCCCCTCTCTACCTGCAGTGCCAAGGCCAGCTTTTGCAATGGTGGACTTTCTTGCCAGGCCAGAGAGGGGAGAATGGCCTGGAAAGTGGGTTTGTTCCCACTCTGTCCCTGCACTGACTTCTTCCCTGCTTAATTGGTGATGGCAGGTACCTGGCCCAGCTGTCCCAGCCCCTAGTCCTGTGGTCTCCATCTCCTTCACCACTGAGGAGCAGAAAACGTTCTTTCTGGGTAGGCGTTCACTGCTGGGATAAGTTGTAGGGAGAGGACAGGACCATGGGTGGCAGCTGGAAGCCCTGGGCAGTCTCACTGCAGTGCCTGCCTGCTCTCCTCCTGGGTTCTCACCTCATTTGTGTGACCAGGGTGTGACACTTACAGAAGCTCAGAGGTCCTTTGGGCTCAGGCATTCAGTGATTTGGGATTCTGAGTGGAATGATTTTTCTTATTTATTTTTAATTCCTTAGTTCCTGAGTTTAGGCACACTGACTAAATTAGGGAAAATGCCTAAATCCTGACCTTTTCACAAAAATGCAATTAGAGTGTAAGCGTTGTAGCTGGTTTTTCTGTTACAGCTTAACAGGTGCATAGTACTGTGGGAATACCTTAGGAACAGAAGAATTGCAGTGGGGATGAGGGTGGGCATGGCTGGAGAAACTACAGCTGGGCTGCAGGGGTGGGGAGAAGGAAGCAAGCCCAGGGGCAGGAGCGTCACCCCCCTGGGGCACACGGCCCTTCCTGTGTGGTTCTGCCAGTCCCTGCTCCCTACAGCTTGGAAGTCTGGAAAAGAGAAGGAACGAGGCCACTAGGGTGGGATGCGCAGGCATGTGTAGCTGCTTTCCTTTTAGGTTGACTTGGCCTCTCTGGGGCTTTCCAGCTGGGCTGTAGGTCAGGGTGAGGTTCACAGGAGCCCTTGGTGGTTCTGGGTGGTGAGGGGAGGAGAGGACATTGTGTAGAGTGGCTTCGTCCCTGTGTGGTCTGGTGAGAGATCTCGGCCACTCACGCCTTTGGCAGGACAGACACCAGGGGAGCAGCACCAACTGACAGGTGAGAACCTGTCCCTCCAGAACCACCCAGGAGGTGACGGGTGACACCCGAAGGCCGTGCTGTGCCTCAGACACCCTTCTCTGCCCAGTGTCATGCTCGGCAGCTGGACTCCTGATTTTGTCAAGTTGTGGCTGATTTGTGGAAATCTCTGCTGATTTGCATAGGTGTAGTTTAATTAATATCTCTTCTTCTTCTGTGTTATTAAGGCAAAACAGAAAGAACTTCCAGAGAAAGTTTTAAATCACCCTGTTCTGTTGTCTAGGGAGACATGCTGACATTTGAAGTCTTTTATGGATTTACTTGGATTACATTACAGCTTTATATGTTGCTTCTTTCTTAGCACAAATAAGACATCATTTTAAATGAAAGATAAATAGAATTGGGCCAGGTCTGTACAGCTCAGAGGTACAGTGACTGCCTGGCAAATTCGAGGTCCTGAGTTCCATTCCAGGCATCAAAAAGAAAGCGATAAATAGCATTAAGAAGAATACTTCTTCACTACTTTACAGAAAACACCAAACAAAATTGCCATTTTAAAAGAGGTGTATCTTTGTTTTCCTTTTAGAATGTAAGCTCCTCAAGAGCAGAGACAGTGTTTTCTGTATGTTCTGTTGTGCCTAGTACACTGTAAATGCTTGATAAATATTGATGATGGGAGGCAGTGAGTCTTCATGACAAGGGTGAGAAACTAAAATCCCAAACACGGTTTTGTTGCTTATTTTATTATGATCTCAAAATTGGGAAATATCAGCCCTTTTGGATAATTGTCCCAAACACTAGCATTCTGATAAAAGTGCAGTGAAGGTCTTGGGGTCTTTATTTCCAGGAGGAAAGATCTCATCTATTTGGGACATAATGAATCTTGGTTCATAGCTCTTTCACCTTAACTTAATGATACCTTCACCTTAACCTTAATGATACCAGCCAAATAAGTGAGGTAATCACTTTTATAGCTGAGATGGGCTCTCATTTGAGTAAATTATAAATAAAACCTGAAACTAGTTAAAAAAAAATAGCATTAAGAAGTGTTCAAAACCTCACCTCTTAGGTGGGCACGGCCTTCCCTTGCTTTCTTCTGAAATCACTGTGTGCTTTGCAGATCTTGGAAAACTAAGTTTCTCTGAATATCTCTTACTGCTGATATGTTCACATTATTGCAAGGAGGAGCCTATAGAAGAGGAGCAGGAGTCAGGCTTACATATCTGTAAGCCTGGGTGATAATCGTGGTCAGGTATCACGTACCTTCCCCAGTGTTTTCCTGGCACTTGGGGACTTTGTGAATGAAAGTGGTCATATAGGGGGATGGTGAAGTGGCTTATGACACTGGGCATCGTGGGGCTGCCCAGGAGGAGCCAGTAGGCCTGGACTGGCCTTCCAGCTTTACAAACCTGTGTACCTGTGTGATGAGGAACCAGAAGGGGTCCAGGTCAGAGTTAGCTGTGTTTGGCAGCTAAGATGATCGTTTACTAGAAGGACACCTGAACTAAGTGCCATTCGAGAGTCTTCAGAGCAGCGAGAAATGGGCTCTCTCTGCTTCCTACAGTAGCAGTGAGTTACCTGCATTTCAAATTCAGATTATCATTTGATTGCTTTAAATGACATAATCCTTGGATATAGGCATTTAGAGCAGTAGAGCCCCTTTGTCCCATCCTGACAGCCATCCAGGTGGCTCTTACTGTCCACGATGAGCCAGTAGCAAGTCTAGGTGTGCCTTATGTGTCACTCTTTACCAGAAGGTTCTATATGTTAAGTGCTACTTTGTATGACATCCATTGGCTTCTTACAGTGCAGCATCCACAGATGACATGACGGCTCCCTCTTCCCTGTGGCAGCTCTGTGGCATCTGCCTGCAGGTGGGCTGCCTCACGGGCCCCTGCCTCTGTCGTGTTAGAGTATATACACAGACCTGCAGACAGAAGAGCCCTTTCTCCTGGGAGCCCCTTGATTCATCACCAACGAAGTGCAGTGTCTGGGCTTATGGGCATGCACTGCGCACTGCTTGTGGCTGGGCCTGATTGTAGGAGGAAGTGGGACAAGCCTCTCTAGACCACTTTCCTCACTCCCTACCATCTGGAGAATGGAAGAAGCTTAGAGTGACTGAGTCACATCATGGAGAGAGGCAGAGGCTGTTGTTTCAGCCCAGGTAAGCAAACAAAAGAGTTGCTCAGAATACTCTCATCTACAAAAGTAGGTTGGCGTGGATGCTGCTATCAATTCTCATTGCTTTGATGTAATTTCCCTTGATTCGTTACCAGTACACAAATCAAAGACACATGTTAAGTGGCTTGGGCCACTTAGAGTGCTTGACCGTGGCGGCAGCCTGCTTGTCCCTTGTAATCACAGGCCGTTCTGTTTGCCTTTGTGTCCCCCGGATGCAGGTGGTGCTCCCCACATTTATTTTGGAGAAGCGATCCTTGCTGGAGATGTATGCAGACTTTATGGCGCACCCTGACCTGCTGCTGGCTGTCACTGCTGGGGCCACGCCAGAGGAGAGAGTCATCGGCTTCGTGGAGTATTACCTCACAGCCTTCCACGAGGGCCGAAAGGGGGCTTTGGCCAAGAAGCCCTACAACCCCATCATCGGCGAGACGTTTCACTGCTCTTGGGAGGTTCCCCAGGACAGGGTCAAGCCAAAGAGGACTGGTCTGCCCTCTCTTGCTGGCTGTCATGAACACCCGGTGGCCGAGGACCCTTCCAAAAGTTACAAACTCCGGTTTGTAGCTGAGCAAGTGTCCCATCACCCTCCCATCTCCTGCTTTTACTGTGAGTGCAAGGAGAAGAGACTGTGCATCAACACGCATGTATGGACCAAAAGCAAGTTCATGGGCATGTCCGTGGGGGTCTCTATGATAGGGGAAGGTAAGTCGCACCGTGTGGTGGAGCGTGGCGCTTCCTCCAGTGATGTCTGTGTACCTGTGTGAGGAGTGTTAATTTTGTGTGTGGAGTTTCTGGTTATTTTGTTTTAGAATTGGAGCATGAGTGGGGTAACAAGGATGAATTCTGGGGCAGGTGTGCTAGTTTCTCAGTAGGGCCATGATGCTAGGCTACGTGGAATCCAGCTGCACACCCAGCCAGCTGCCCGCCTAAATCTGCTGCTGTGCCTGCATGGGTGTCGCCTGGCATGGACTTTTCTCATTCAGCTGTGTGAGAGTATTAGCGTTGGCTCCAGATCTGTGAAAACACATTTTTATTCACCCTCACCAATGTTCTGGCCCAGAGACAATGAGGATAATAGTGCTGCCTATTCAAAAGCTGCTCATAAAAATTCCCAAGGCAAATCTTTTGACTCTGTGCTAGAAATTCTAAAGGAAGAACACAGTATAATCACACTACTGGTAGATTGCATGTTCCTATTTTAGCAAATAGCTATGAATGAAGTTTATTCATTGTTGAAGAAACCAATAATAATACTTGTTAAATTGAAGTGTCTGTGTTAGTGGTTCTTCAGTTTTTTTTTTAGTCAAAAACCCTTTCAAGATTGTAAGACCTTGACTGTCTCCCCAGGAAAAATAAAAATCAAAGAGTACAAAAAACTTAACACGAAATTTGGCTTTCAGCTTCAGGGAATACACAGGTCCTTGGACCCCTCCTCAGATTCCTGTGTTTTAGGATCCCAAATCCCTTTTTTTTCTTCCCAAATCCTATTTTTATCTTCTGATGAAGTATGAAAATCAGTCATATGCTGTATTGAAAAATGCTGAGTGCTATAGGCCAAAATAAAGCAGGGCAGGGACCTCGAGAAAGGGCCAGGAGAGCTTTGGGTGGCTTGGCTGGCCTAGAAACCCCTGCCACGAGGGTGACATTTAATCAGAAACCTGAGGGGGCATAGGGGCCAGGCTTGTGACACTCAGGAGAAGTCTGGAAGGCAGCAGGGACAGGATGGACGTCCAGGGTGAGAATGATCCCTGTGTGCTGGCAGAAGACAGGGAGCTCATGGGACTGGCCCAGGGCAGAGGGGTGAGGTCAGAGGAATGGGTGGTCATGTAGGGCCTCTGGGCCATTGCTAGGGATGTTGGTTCCTTACTGAGCCAGCTCCACAGCCATGGAAGGTGGCCAGTGTCTGACCTACAGCGCAGCAGTAAGGACCACTTTCGCAGAAGTAAGGGCCACTGCTTGTTGAAAATAGGTCCTAAGCGGGGCAAATGTGCTAATGAGACCAGCTGAGAGCTTTTGAGCATAATCTGGGCAGGAGCTGTTGGGGCCTAGCCCAAGTGGCCTGGCAAAGGGAGTAAAATGTGGTTAAAAAAAAACAAACAACTGTGCTAGCTTCCTGTCTCTATATGACATACCTGTGAAAATCAACTTAAAATCAGGAAAGGACTCTTTTGGCTCGCCATGTCGGAAGTGTCAGACCCTGATTGCTTGGCCTCTGTTGCTTGAGAGCCTGTGTGAGACAGTGCATCAAGAGGAGTGTGTGGTACAGCAGAGCTGCGCCCCTCCTGGTGTTCAACATGCAAGGGGTGGGGGCCGAGGAGGGAAGGGAAGTGGGTAAGGCCGCAGCCTGGTGACGTGCTTTCTCTGCTGAAAGAAATATTGCTATAATACCCACGAGTGGAACACTGCAGCTGAAAAGAGAATCTGCCCACCAAGCACTGCAGAGCTTCTGGTGTGCCGTAGAGAAGCCTGGTATTCCCTGAGACACTCGGGCCACGAGGTGTGAAAAGCAGGCACAGAGGAGGCTTCTGCTCCCTGCTCCTCCACCCCAGCACCCCAGCTACCTTGACCTGGTGTTCCCCATAAGAGTTTATCTCAATCTGGTGGGGTGGTGCACACCTGTAACCCCAGCACCCTGGGAAGTTGAGACAGGAGAAGCAAAGATCAAGCCCAGCCAGGGCAATTTTTTAGTGACTTGGTGAGACCCTATCTATACATTTAAAAAAAGAAAAGAGCATCCTTAAAAACAGTTGGAGATAGAAGACCCTGGGTTCAATCCCTAGTACAGGGGAAAGTTTTCACATGGAAAATTTTCAGTGGACAATGAAAATGCAGAGTACACTTCTGGCAAGTGCCAGCATCCCTTGTTTTGCAGAACTCAACTTTCTCCCCAGCTTCATGGTCGGGAGCTCTCCTGCCCAGCACTGTTTGTGTTAAAGCCACAAGGTGGGACCCAGGTGGTGCCACAGTCCAGCCTGAGCCATGAGAAGATTGCTCAAGCCCCCCTGCAGGAGGTTTATGCTGGCATGGACTCATAGCCATGGGCTGGTCACAAGAAAAGGGAGCAGCATTACTCCAGGTTCTGACCTACCTGGGCTCTGTTTGGTAGGCTGCTGCTAATGGGCTGCATCACCTTCTGAAGTTTGTGCCAGCAAAATCTTTCCATTTAGTTAAAAATAAAAATTGATCTTCAGGAGGTGCTTAGCATCTTATTCAAGTTTATTACTTGTTCTACATTTCCCACATAATAAATTATTTGAAGATGAAATAGTTTGCTAGAGATGGAAGAAAAGGCCGTTCACACAGTTGATATTTACATCTCACTTGTAAATGATTCTTGGATGCTTTATACAGACACTGATGCAAGCATGTTTGGCTCTTTATCTACCACAGTGCTGCTTCAGATAACTCCCAGGTTCCCCATTCATTTGCAGAGGGGTTGGCCCTGTCCTTGGGGCAGCAGCAGAGGCTATGGCATCCTAGAATCTTTGCCTATGGGAGCTCACACCCCAGTGGAGGGTTGATGGAGACAGAATTCCTGCATGAGGACCACAGTGCTGGCATTGGCAGACAAAGCTGGGACAGACAGCAGAGGGGGATGGGTATAAGATGTCGCAGTGTTCAGTAGTGGGGAATGGAGGATTTCAGTGGGAGAGTGATCCCGTGGGTGCTCCAGACAAAAAGGGCAGCAGGTGCACAGTTCTGAGGCCAGCGTGTGACTGGGCTGCTCTAGTGACGAGCATAATCTGAGCAGGAGCTGTTGGGGCCTAGCCCAAGTGGCCTGGCAAAGGGAGTAGAATGTGGTTAAAAAAAAAACAACTGTGTTAGCTTCCTGTCTCTATATGACATACCTGTGAAAATCAACTTAAAATCAGGAAAAAATCGGTGGCTGCAGCACTGGCTGGTGCAGGAGACCAGTGGGCAGGCAGGGCCAGAAGGACTCTGGCTTTTACTGTGCATGAGATAGGAGCCCCTGGGATGTGGAAGTGATTTGGGCAGCACTACTGTGGCTGCTGTGTGAGGCACAGACTGAGGTGGGACAGGGAATGCAGAAGTGGAGGAAGAGCGGCACATTCCCCCAGCACAGCTCTGTGACCTGTCCCGGTAATAAGCATTTGGTGAGTTTAACGTCCCTTGATGAGCCAAATGCACTTTCTACTACATAGGAAACGTTCAGCAGCTTCCTTTTCTGGAGTGTTCCCTGCATTCGGCAGGCATGGTTGTTGCTGCTAAGCAAGACATCGGAAGAACAGATTCTTAAACTGAAGTGTGCGTGTAGGGTAGAGATCTCTGTTTGTGAGGCGAAACAGGGATTCTTGTTGTCTGTGGAATATCTGGAAACTTGCAGAACCATGTTTGGTAATCTTTCAGGAGCTCTGCAGTCAGCCCTCAGTCTCTCCCCAAATTCCCGAGTGCTTCCTTCTCCCGCAGAGCAGCGCTCCTGCTCCTCTCGCACCACCAGCTCTGGGCTGTGGTGAGGAGCCGTGCAGCGACTGCGCGCCACCTCGCTGGGTTTTGTGCCAGCTCTGTTTTCCTGGTGCCATCGCTCCTTTCCCCTCTTCCTCCTCATCTATACCCGTGCCACCCAGTCCTCTCTCCTGTGTCCCCAGCCAGCCGCCTAAGCCACCACTCGTCTGGCTCCTTCCTCTGCCCAGCAGAGCTCACGGCTTCCTTTCGTTGCCTCCGGGCCTGTCTGTGGGCTTGCGATTGATGTGCCCTTGTCAGCCCTGCTCCCCACTGCCTCTCCTAAGGTCAGCTGAGAGGACTGTGACTTCTGAGGGTCTTGCCCACTGCCAGCCTGCCTTTATGGCCCTGCTGCTGTAATTCACAGGGGAGGGTGCCCCCCCCCCAGGCTGTGGGTGAGAAGGCCCAGATGTCCTCTGTGCAGCCCTAGTGCAGCCACCCTGGAAGCAGAATGAAATTTACAGTTTCTGCTTTTCTTTAGCTGCCTGAAAATTCTATGCGTTCACTCAGATGATTCTGGAGAGCACCTCCTGGCCAGCCCGCGTCCCTGCCGTGTGTGCCGGGCAGGGCTGGAACACGGGCCCATTGCTGTGAGGTCTGCAGCTTGCCTAAGCCTTTTCAACAGTCACTACTCTTCATCCTTCCTGTTAATCACAGGTGCTCTCTGTAGCACAAGATTGTGCTTTTCACACAAAATGCTGCTTCTAAGAGATCTCATGGAAGAGGTTCTGGTTCCTGAATTCAGAGGTGTCTTTTGGACAAGATGTGTGTGGGGGACACGTTCCATGACTTTTTTATTAGGTGTGAAATAAAGTTTTAAAAATATCTTAGCGAGGTGCCCTGGGAAATTGAAATAGAAGTATGTGCCCTTACGACTTGAATTGGTGCTTTCAGGCCGTGGCATTTGAGGCCACAGTGGAGTACCGTCGTAATACACTTTATTCTGTGAATCTACCTAGAGCACAAGGGTCCCCTATCCTCAAGTGCTTCCCAACTCTGACCGGAAAAGCCCTTCCTTAAGTCTGTTACCAGCATTTTAGGGCAAAAAGTCTAAGTCCAGAGGTCCCAACAGACTAAGCTCAGCCACCTTGCCCATAATGCCAGTCAAGCTGGGCATGATGGTGCATACCTGTAATCTCCACACTCAGGAAGCTGAGGCAGGAGGGTTGTGAATATAAGGCCAGCCAGGGCAATAGAAAGAGAGACCATCTCAAAAAAAACCAAAGCCAGACCAAGCAACAGTAAAGACATCAATCAGGGTGATGATCAGTGGTGAAAGGTGGGTAAGGACTTTGGTCAACATGGGATGCCCAGAAAGGCTCAAGATGTCTTCAAGGTGCTGACAGAAGCTTTGGGGCCTTTTTAGAAAAGAGGACAAAGACAAGTTTGGGAGTTGCATAGTATAGTTAAGTGTATTCTGGTTTTTGCTGGGTTTAGTGATATCTCAGGGTTGCTTCTGTCAGGTTCTGGGAAAACCAGAAATGCATAAGGGGACAGGCTGTGTGTCCCATGATACAGAGTAGGGCTCAGTTCTGTCACAGGTAATTGTTTCTGCCTGGGAGTGCACCTCACCATAGGGCGATCTGCCAGGCTCTGCTTTTCCTGAGGTAGCTGCAAGTTTAGGAAGATGAAGATTCCTAGGCATTACTCCAGTGAGTCTGGAACTGGCTGGCTGTTATAGAAGCTGGCAGCTGAATGTCCCTACAAGTCCTAAAGATGAGTCACTCGTCTCTTGTATCCTCAGTTTTGAAGGGGCTGAGACAGGCCAGGTAGACGTAGCGCTGGTTGGCCTTGTGGTACACGACACGTCTCCAGAGATTGCCATGCATAGTGCAGAGCTGAGCAGGGGCCTGACCCCAAGTTTGAAAGCCATAAAAGAGACATAAAATGAAGGCAGAGGCGCCAAGCTTCGCCTTGTTTTCAGGTGCCCAGGGGGCACCTGCAGGCTCGGCCTCTAGGTCCGCTAGTACCACAACCGGAAGCCTTTGTTGTTTAGCCAGGATCCCCTGCAGACCCCCACTGGCGGGGGCTGAGCTGTCTTCCCTGGACTCCGACACCAGTACGCTTGGCAAAGTGTGTGGGTGTGAGGGAGGGGGCGCATCTGTGCGGCTGCTGCTCTGTAGACACAGCCCAGGGTCCTCTCTGAGTCTCAGCCAGACAAAATATTTGATTCCTCTGACTTCAGTCAGAGAGGAAATTATTATAAATTTGTCAGTTGGAACATCTTAACGCTTTGCCTAATGTTCCCTGGTAAATCAGTTTGTGGATTGTCAAGTAAAACCTCCCAGCTTGAAGACCAAGCACAGTGTAATTGATCATTTGGTGTTTTTCAGCTTCTCTCAGCTCTTAGGCCAAGTGAAGAAGTGACTTTCATTTGTAGTCCCATGTGTAGATTTAACTTTAATTCAGCCATTTATTCTTGTTAAGGAAATAGTTTTTTAACATTACTCTGCAAAAGTAGTGAGAAGGTATAATCAGGTAGTTTAATGAATGAACAGACATTTAGTGATTTTTCAGAAAAAAAGGCAAAGGAACATAATGCTGCTGGTGCCTTAAAATAGTTTAACTCTGAGGCTCACTACCTTTGGGGTTATGAGAGAAATTTCTCCATGGTTTGTCCTTATAGAGGAGCAGGAAGAGGATGTTGTGCTTTGTCTTAGTTACTTTTACTCGTTGCTGGGACAAATACCTGACACTCAAAATGAAGGAAGGAAAGGTTTATTTGCTCACAGTTGCTGGAGGTTTCAGTCCATATTCAGTTGGCCCAAGGCTGAGCGGAACAGGGCAGAGAGCATCCAGTTCATGGCAGCAGAACAGCAACAATCTCGACAGAGGCAACTGAACAACCAGGGTACAGAGAGCAACAACCACCGTCTGTCTCTCTATCTCTCTTTATATTACATTCAGGCTCTCTGCCTCAACCTATCCGCCTTAGGCTACACCCATAATCCCAGAAGGACTCAGACCCATAATCCCATCTGTACTAAAACACATAATCCCAGTGGATTATGACTCAAGTCTCAAACTCTAGAAATCCCTGTCCCAATAGTTCGCTGCTTTGAAATATCTCTTGAAAGATTAATCAGTCCGCCATGCTTAATCTCAGTCTTAGGCAAAGTCTCTGGAAACAAGCAAAATTCTGACAGACTTTCAGCCAATCCATAGCACAAATTATCTGGAGTCCAGTGATGAATGCTATCCTTTTTCCCAGCAGAAACCTCCTCAACCTGGTCTTTACAGGCTGGCCTTTTCAGTCTTCTGGTCTGAGTTCTGACCAGAATCTCCTCTACAGAACAGCCGAAGCTTTTCTAGCTCTTTGCAAGTAGAAGACCTCTCCAAATGTTTGCTATCTCTGCTCATAAGCCATTCTTTATACTCAAGCTTCAAGCCAGTTCTCTGGTCTGAGTTCTGACCAGAATCTCCCAGCCAAAACTTTTACAGTGCTTTGCTTGTAGGCGACATCTCTGAACCTTTCCTATCTCTTCCCATAAGCCATTCCCAAAAGCTTGTAATCCACACGGTCAGGTCAGTCACAGCAACAACCCCACTTCTCTGGTACCAAATTTTGTCTTAGTTACTTTTTACTCATTGCTGGGACAAATACCTAATGCTCAAAGTGAAGGAAGGAAAGGTTTATTTAGCTCGTAGTTGCTGGAAGTTTCAGTCAATATTCAGTTGGCCCAAGGCTGAGCAGAACAGGGCAGAGAGCATCCAGTTTATGGCTGTGGAACAGCAACAACCACGAGAGAGGCAACTGACCAACCAGGCGCAGAGAGCAGCAGCATGAGTCTGTCTCTCTGTCTCTTTATATTACATTCAGGCTCTCTGCCTCAGCCTATCCGCCTTAGGACACACCCATAATCCCAGAAGGACTTAGACCCATAATCCCATCCATACTAAAACATAATCCCAGTGGATCATGACTCAAGTCTCAAACTCTAGAAGTCCCTGCTCCATGATTGCATGAAGCTTTGGAGGGACAACTAGACAAACCATAATATCCTTTATGTACAAAACGTTACATTTAAAGGAATCTCCTCCATTCCTCATGTGCAGTCCACTGCCAGACTTGGAGGTTTGCTCTTTCCTGCCACATGGCAGTGCCACTGCCAAGGGTCCCCCCCCACCCCCCACCCCCACCCAGAGGGAGGAGTAATTAGGATGGTTCTGGCGCTGTGAACCACTTTCTCCATCTTTCTTGTGGCCCTAGAGACCCTCCTACCATTATCTCTGAGTCACAGATGGGGAAATGAGGCACAGAGAAGCTAAGATTACCAGGTTCATGAGGGACAGGATGTGGAATGATCTGTCATGATCTCATTCATGTCTTTTTAAAAAATTGGTGATGTGTCCTTTCACAGAAAAATGTTGCAAGGTATCTCAGTTGTGCAGAGCTCCTGTTTTTTTTTAATTTTTAAAAATTTTTAAATTCATTTTAATGAGAGAAAAGATAAAATAGCAATGAAACATTTTCAAAACAGGTTAGTAGGATAGTTACAAGCACTAATACATTGTGTGTTGTCTTCGTAGTAGCTATTCAGAGGACAAGATGCATAGTCTTTTTTTTTTATTTTTAAAGAATAAAATTAACATTAGAAATGCCATAGAGTTTCACAAAACAATAGGAATTCAACAATGGTTGGCATATTACATAATATTGTTTTCTTCAGTTTAGTTGTTTAGATTACCAGATATAAGCATGCAAATACATTTAAAAAGCTATAAGAAAGTAAAAAGGAGAAGAAAAACATATGAAGCACTAACTGCTCCATGAAATGGACCACCAGAAATCAGCTGTATAATTATTCAAGCTGTCCTCTACATATGTAAACTTTTTTTATTTATCCATATATGCTTATCACCAGCCAAACTGTGATGTGCAGTATGTTAGTTGACAGTGTTACCACTTTAATATTTGTGTTTAATTCAACAG
>PVKN010029460.1:0-12995 GCA_004027915.1 Capromys pilorides
TCAGTGCACCTGGGGTTAGAGTCATGGGGGGCATATGGTGCTAGGGACCAAACCCCAGTCCCTGCACTTGCCTAACCAGGCTTTCAGTCCATTGAGTTACCTCGTTGGCCCTGCATATGCCTCTTTTCATCTGTTCTCAGGGAGGCCCCATTTCCTGAAGTGGCCTGTGATTGTGGGGAATCAGCCCTGACTCCATGTTGGAAAGGGGGTGCTGGCCTGAAGGTTGTCATGGAGGATCAGGCCAGGTGAACACTTGCTTGCTGCATTCTCTGTTTGCCATCCTTAAATACAAAGGTACCCCCAGGGTGAAAGGGTCCTATTCTCTGGGTGTCCCCCAGGGAGAAGCAGGACAAAACAGGTATATAGGTGAATTCACCCTCGGCTGCCTTTCCCCATATGGTTACCATGGAATGTCACCAGTGTCCTTCCTGGGAAGCCGCTTGGCAAAGGAAACCCCAGGGGCAATGGGCTGTGGACAAGACTGGGGTGGAGCAGAGGGTTTGGAAACAGGGGAGGCAAAGAAAATCTTCCTGGCATATGCCACAAAGCTGGCCACTGCCTGCCAGGGGACAGCAGCCAGATCCACATCCTGTTCCAAGTTCCTCCTTGAATGATTCTAAGGAGACTTGGGAGGCAGAGGAGGAGGAGAACAGACCCGCTCTGCAAGTCCCCCAGCTGGAGGATGGTGTGCAGGAGGGACACTGAGCAACGGGTCTTTAACAGGATGTGAAACAGACACATGTGACCACACTAGAATGTTCTGTTCACTCAAATTGACTGGAACATTATGAAACTGCCTTACATGTCACTAAAGAATGGGAAAGGGGGGGCCGGCGAGATGGTTCAGTGGTCTAAAGCGCCTGCTTAGGAGGGCTCAGTCAACTGCGGGGACTGCAGTTCGATCCCCGGCACCACATGCTGCACCAGCGCCACCACCAGGGCAGGCTGAGCCAGCCACAAAATGAATAAATAAAAAGAAACAAACAAACACAACAAGCAAACAAATAAATAAATAAAATTAAAAAAAAAAAAAAAAAGAATGGGAAAAGGTGTGGTGGAAGGAAGTGGGAAAATCGTTTTGCATTGGAGATTCCATTGCAGCTGACCCCCACACAGCTGCCTGTGTCCTGTAGTGGGAGGGCTGCCCAGGTAGTTAGAGGTAACTGTCAGAAGGCTGGGGACACTGCGACACCAGGCACAGAGACAGTATCAGGAGTTGAGTCCTCCGGCCACTGTTGCAGAGGGACGGAGATGAGACTGGGGAGGGGCGTGCTTACAGGACTCAGCCACGGGCTGGGAGGGCAAACTCTCAGGGCTCTGGCATAGGACGACCAGCTGGAGGCTTCTGCTGGGCAGAGGCTTGGGTCGAACACTGGAGTCCCTCTGAAGCCCAGCCCCTTCCTCTGAAGACAGGAATATTTGGACTAATACCCAGAGCATGGCCTCCTCTTACCTACCAATGGTAGGCAGGTGCCCAGGTGCCTAAACTGCATTCTACCCAAGAAAGGACACAACCGCAGTGGACTTTACACTTGTGCTTTGATGACCGTATGTACTCATCAGGAAATGCAAGTTGCTTTGCATGTGTGGAGATAGGAGAACAGGCACTTTCTGATGTGTCCCCTCCTTGTCCCAGGGTGGGACGCTGTCTGTGCACCCCAGCATGGTCACCCGTCTTGTGGGATATATGCTGTAGCCTACTCTGCAGGCAGGGTCTAGACTCTAGGCCACATGGGCTTCAATGGTGAGGCCCTCTCCTTCTGTGTGTAAAGAAGGAAATGAGCAAGGCGGAAGGTACAGAAGTGTCCCACGCCTCCTCTGCCGAGTTGACATCCATGTCCAGGACTGAACAGGTCTGAAGTTTGGTGGTGCGGTGACCACTGGACAGCATAGTTTGCCTCCAGATGTGTCTGGTCAGGCTGCAGGTGGAGGAATGCATCTTTCCCCATGGGAAGTGCTGGGGAGCTCCAGGTAGTACACTGTCAGCAGATTTTGGCATGACCGTGCAGGGCTACCTGAGCGATGCCCTGTCCATGGGATCACAGAGCTGCACTTGTATGGCCTGGCGAAGCTCCGGCCCTGGTGGAGGGCAGCCAGGGCCATCTGGCCCCACTCAGTGTGTGCAGCCTCCTCCTAGAGTCCTTCAGGAAATCAGCGAGGCAGGCAGTCGCAAAGTGGGCCAGTAAGTCCTGGAAGGTGTCATTCATAAAATATGGAATCACTGAGGATGCAGAGAGGGGACCGAATGGCAGTGACAGGTTCTGGGTGGAGAGCATGGATGGGATCCAGTCTCATTCATTCTGCTGCTTATCCGGCTCGGGCTGTGTGCCCATGAGCTCAGGCGTGGGGAGCTGATCTGATGGTGCTGGAATTAGCAGAAGCCAGCTCTGGCCAAGGGCGGCCACTTTGGAAAGGCCACCACATGCACTTCTAAAAACACTGCTCCGTGTTTGCTAGTGACAAAATGCAGTGGAGTCTCAGCCAAAGAGGATGCAGGCAGACTTCTGTCCTAAGCCTACCTTTAGATATAAAGAAGAGGCCAGAGGTCACTGCTCACTGGACTCCAGGCTTGGGAACTATCTGGCACAGGAATGTAGAATGCAGGGAAGCGAGCGACAGGCAAGAGGCATGGGAGTACACTGTCATGCCTGATACGTAGGACACCCAAGTCCACCAGGCAATGTATGTCCAGTATTTGAGAGCTGTGGTGTGTGCTGCAGCTGCCTTCCCCTGCTAGGGAGAGGACAGTGGCAGGAAGAACCATGGAGGAGCCACTGAGTTACAGCCCTTCATGAGAGCCTTCCTGTTATGATTTATAGCTCGATGTTGCCCCAAAGCCTCATGCAATCATGGGTGGGGCTTTCGGGGAGTGACACTGCTGGATCAGTCCACTGAGTTTATAGTTAGATGTGGTGTTGGAAAAGGAAGCTCTGTGGGAGGTGGTCACAGGGGCATGTGGCTTGGAACATGACATTTCCCTCCCCTTCCTCTCAATCTCTCTGCTTCCAGCCACCATCCTGAGAGCTGCCTCGTCTGCTATGGCCCTCTGCCATGCCTTCTTGCCAACTAGGGATTGATGCACTGATGAACTGTGGGTCAAAACAATCCTTTCTTCCTCATAGCTGTGCACATCAGGTATTGCATTTTAGCAACAAAGAGAGAGTTACTAAGACACCTCCTGACTCCAGGCTCTTCCCACGTAAGCTGCCAGCTCACTTTGTGGTGAGCTCTTAGTAGCCCAAAGCTTGGCAAACAGAGGAAAAAGAGAACCTGCCCCAGGACAAAATTCACTGGCTGCAGGTGGGAGATGGGACCCTGAATTTTCCCTTCCTACTAAGACAGGCCCCTCTCGTCTTCTGGCTTAGAATTTGAATTGAGGTCAAGGGACTCAAGTATCCCCTCTGTGTTCTTGAGGTCTGAAGGAATTTTGCATCCACATTGGATCTAAACACACAGAGAAAGAGAACATGTGGTTTACTGAAAGAGATGCGTATGAAACGTCCTGGCCTCAAGGGGGAAGGAGCTAGGTGACCTGGAGAAGGTGCACTGGGGACCCTGCCCTTGAACGGTCATGCCCTGGGCTTTCTCTGTTGCCCTAATATATGCTCTGGTTGGGTCATATGAACCCCACTAGTAGCCATTTGACCTTAGCTAGTCAGAACATTTGTTGAGCCAAGTGATCACAGACAGGGAAAGAAGGTCAGCCTTATCATAACACTCTGCCAGTGTGACTGCCTGAATCCAGCTTTCCTCCGATCTTGCTTATCATGCCTGCAAATGCTGAGGGCACTGGGACGACATGGCCACATATGTCACCCTGCACACCCCGGTACACAGTGCTTCCTTCCAGGGCCCACTGGAGTTCCTGAAGAATGAGGGGGTATCTGACTGGCTTCCCTGATCAGCTGACACTTGCTTTCACGCTTCATCAGTGAGGCAGTGCCCAGAAGAGGATGGGGACGGGAAGTGGGTGGCACTGACAACAATTGCATTTATTTATAGACTTCTCCCTTCAATCAGTGGATTTGAGGGAAATATTTTGAGCTTAGTGCAAAACAGTGTGTGTGTGTGTGGAGGGGAAGGTGACGCGCTTTCCAAATTTGCTGCCTAGTTGCAGAGCTTGCAGAGGGAAGTCCCCAGCCTCCCAGGTTTGCTCCCATTTTGCACAAAAAAATTAAAAAATAAATAAATAAAAATGCCTCCCATGGGCGTGATGCTCACTGCCTTTGCACTTCTCCATGTGTCCAATTCGTGGACTGAAGAATTGAGGACAGGGCAGCCACGCAAGGGTTGTAGCCTGGGACTCGCCTCTCTCCAGGCGCGGGAGGTCCCCAGAGCATGGATTCGGTTTCGTGCATCCTGCTCCTGCCCTAGGCACCCACACAGCTGAGACCAAGTGTCCCAGCTTCTCTGGTGGCTCTGATCAGGCACTTTGTGGCCCCACTAAGAAACAGAGAGCTTGTCTGCGGGACTTCCCTGTAGTCCTCAGGCACTGGATGAAAACAGGCACCAGTTCAAGTATTCAAGTTATTTACTGGAACTTAAAGTTTTTTATCTCCCAATTTCCAGACCACAGTGCAACCACTGAGTAGAAATGGCCCTCAACCGCTAATCACTAGCAGCAGCCTGGGCCATGGGAATCTTCCCCTAAGGGAGCCTTTGATCCTGGGCTGCTCAATTACGTCACTAAGCCCATCCCAGGCTGGGGCTCTGGAAAGTGGGTCTTGCCTTGTTTCCTATTCTTGGAGCATCTTCCCCAGTTTCCCCTGGGCTGCAACTTTCCCTTCTGGGCTGTTCATAACTCCCCTCTGAGGGTAGAGGATCTGCCTCTGATGGACTTGTCTTGCAGGCTCTAAGCACTGCTGCCTGCGAGGTCCTCGTCCCCAGACCGACTTTGTGGAGTGACTCCACCTGTGGGGATTTTGGATGGAAACCCCTGCCCTGGTGCACTTGCTGGTCTCAGAAGCTGGCTCTGCTTGCTTGGTCTCACTTCTGGCCAGACTTTCTCTGCCTACCTGGCTCTGGTTCCACTTGCACTGTTCTCGGTGCTGGTTCTTCCTTGCAGGGCTTGTCTAAGATCAGTCAGTCTCAAGCCAAGTGGCCCTGTGGTCTCCTGAGAGTGCAATTGTGTCTCATTTTACTTCTGAACTGGATTGAAATATCAAAGCCAGAGCATAGTACTAGTGCTATGTAGGCCAAATGTAAAGCTTTCTAATGGGAGGAAGGCAGGAGGGTGGAAAGCAGAGGTGCAGAGACAGGGAGGAGCTGAGACTGTAACCCTCCACTGTGCCCTGCAGTGTCTGTCTCTTCCCTCTCCCCTGCAGAGTCACTCGTAAGGTCACCAGGCAATTGGAACTCTGTGGCTGCTCCTTTCCTGCCATCTGCTACAGCATATTAGGCAATTTCCCATTCTGAGGACAAATTATCCTTAAGGCAAAGCAGGAGAAGTTAATGTGCTTCCCAGTTTCAGAAGTTTTAATTCATGATCTGCTGAGTCTAAGGCAAGGACCTCATGGCAGAAGCATGGGGCAGAGCAAGGACCCTCGGTCTGTAGAGAAGGGCATAGCCATGGTAAGAAAACACCCTTGCAGGTTACATTGCTCCTCTGCCCAGGCGCCATCTCCTTACAGCCCACTGAGTTACAAACTCAACTGTTCCTGAGTCCCCACCCTCCAGTCACCTTCCAAAAACCCAGTCTCTGAACACAAGAGACATTCTGGGGACACTGAGGTCTACACCATAACCTGTGGCCCATGCACTGCCTGGGTTCTGTCCTGCCATCCGTGCAGGCCTCTTTGTATCTCTCCCCTCTGGTCTCTGAGGGCAGCTGCTGCAGCAGGAGATGGCATGGCTTCGAACCCAGCCCTAAAACACATGTGGACCTCAGGCACTTGCAGCCACAAACCTTCTTGGGCTGCTGTTAGAATTCGGTCTATCTCATTAATTCTAGGTGCTTGGACCAGCACCTGGCCCACAGCAAACACTCTGAGAGCTCCTTGCTATCCTTTCATCTCCACCCCAGCTGACTGTCTCATTGCTTTACTGCCAGCCCTGGCCCACATGCATTCTCTTATGTCCTTCACCCAAGTGAGCAGCGGCACGATGCCACCCTCGACTTTGGCTCAGCTCTGGCAGGCAGGGAGCCACTGTTCCTGCTTTGGTCATCTTTGGTGTTTATCCAAGATGTTAGCCAAGTTTCTGCTACTTAGTGGGGCAGACTGGAGTTAGAGGCAGTGCCTGGCTTTTGCTGTGCTGGGGTGACCATCCACACCCCAAAGAGGTGCTTGGCAGGGACCAGCCTGGCTGGTGTGACCAACGAAGAGACGGTGACAGGAAGGACTCTCTGGCTGAGTGATTGTCAGGATTTCTTCACAAAGTCAGGAAACAAAAGAAGGCTGATGTTTATCATGAAGAATCTCATTAGAGGAGGCTGTTATTCCAATCAATGACACAAACCCATCTTAAATTGATTACTAGGGTCCAAACTTCCCAGCCCTTTGTGAGAGTGCTCAGCAGATCAAAGTTAAGTGGAGAAATGTAATAAAGCCACAGCCCGAGGGGGATTGTTCTGAGAGCCCACTCGCATCAGTTAATCAGAAGCTCTCCTTCAGGCTACAGTGTCACAGTAATTTGGTTCTTTGCGAGGTAACTAGTATTTTTGGCAGGCTAGACAGCCTCTTTTCCTCCTTAGATATATTTTTTGCAGCCTACACCAAACCAGCAACGTTAACAGGGCATCAGTTTAACACTGATTTCTTAATGCGTGAGTGAAGTGGTAGCAGGTTGCCGTGCTTTTGCCAGAGGGCAGCAATTAAGCCGGTTGAAAGCAGACCTGGGTGAGGCAGGGACTTGTGCTCAAAGGAAACGAGGGGAATCTGCTCTGTGGGAGGCGTGATTCATGCAGAGATCTGAGAACTGCACCTGAAGACGAATGAAACTCAGGCTCTTTAAACACCAAGCTAACAAGCCCTGAGCACCTGGTCGGCACTGCCAGAATTATCCAGCTCTTGTCATGGGAGAATCTGAAAGCTGGGTCTAGACTCTCCCACATCTCTGGAGGATTTTTGTTTTTCTTTTATCTGCCTGCTGATTACACACGTGTGTGTCCTTGGGGATTTTAGAGCAATACATTATAAGATCCCGTAGCTGTTGTCCTGATGGCACGGTCCACTGGGTGTGGGTTTCCACCAAGTGATGCCCAGAGACTTCAGGTCTAGGGTGGAACCAGTTCAAAGAGTACTCTCTCCACTCAGAAAGCATAGAACTTTGCAGGCCAGTGCTTTTAAGTCCAAAGGATCCATTTATTAACTAATAGAGACAGAGCAACCATGAGCTGAAAGTCCCAAAATCTAAAAGACTTTGACACATAAAGTTTCATGACAGTGACCAAAAACTTTCAGAGTTTTAGAACATTTTGGATTGCTGACTTTTGGATTCAGAATGTTCAATTGGTAAATCTAAGCAAACACTCCAAAATCTAAAAAAAAACCTCCCGAATCTGAAACACTTTGACCCCAAGAAATTTGGAAAAGTGATCCCCAAGCCTATGTTGGGAGCCAAGCTTAGGGGCAGAGGCTTTCACTGCCTTTCTTGGAAGGAGGACCAAGAGGCAGATAAGGGTGGGGATCAACAGTTGCAGCACATGCAAAAGAGTAAAGGCCACCTTGGAAACTGCAGAGAAATGGTTGTTTGCACCAGTGTTCGCTGAGCCAGGGTGTCATAGCACACTGCACTGTATATGTGCAGTGACTGTATCACAGGTACATCTGTCTCCTACTGCCCTATGCTACCGTAAGGTCAGCATTGTACAAAGAGCTCAGCCCTGGGACCACCTGACTACTGTCTCAGTTCTCTTTAAAAATAGTGCATAATCCATTCCTTCCAGTAGTAGAGAAGGAATTTATTATATACTAGGGATGCCTTGGCTGAGTGTTAGGACTTGACTGTTTCCAGGGAGAATACTGGTTGAGACACTGGCTTCCCTTTCAGGTACTGGGAATAGCATTTATTTAGGAAAACTCAGTTTTTCAAAGCTCCAGAGTCCAGCATAGATATTAAGCATCAAGTAAAAGAGCTCATTTCAGACAAGCTCAGGATCTGGGAGGGTGCAGAGGTGACCAGTACTCAAAGAAGGCTTTCTCTGTGATCCAGGCAAGAACATCCCAAGCATCTTCCATGTTCTATGGAGTTGGTTGCCTTCCTGAAGTTTCCGTGGCTTTCCAGGAATCTCCCTGCTCGAATATCCTTGCCCTGCTGGTCCATCTGCACTGCATGCTGCTGCCCATATTTCAGCTCCAATTTCTACCTTGGTATAAATGAAAACATGGGCTCCACCTCTCTCCTCCTATCACTTGAAGGCCCTGACTTATATTTCTACATGCGCCAACCTGGATGAGAGCCAATGGCTGAAACTTGGGCAACTTACTGGAAAACATCAGAATTCCAGAATCTAAAAGCTTTGGCCTTCTCCCATGAAACCAACCCCTTGCTTTTCCTAGTCCCATAGCCCTGTCCCCCTTACTTATGCCTCACTTTCACCAGTCTCTGCCCTGGCACCCAGTTCAGAACTCCTTTACACTGGCATTGTTTAGCTCAAGCAGAAAAAACAGTCACTTATTAGGGAAGTATTACATTTCAAATAGACAACTCCTTCCTTCTCAGGCTGTGGTGGGGAATCTGGATGGGTAATTTCTTTCCAATAACAGCAAATAGATAAAACAGTTTCTATCTTTAAATTCAGCTGGAAAATGACTTAATTAATTTGGCATGGTGGAAAGATAACAAGGTCAGAATTAGAAATGTGAATTCAATCTCCCAGGTAGAGAAATTACTTACCTACTTAGCTCTAGGTCTATAAAATGTAGATCACACCAAGAGATACTGAGAATCATTGCAAGCATGAAGTTATGTTTAAAATGGCTAACAGTGGGGTTGTGGAGATAGCTCAGTGGAATAAGTGCTTGCCTGGCAAGCACAAGATCCTGAGTTCAATCCCTGGCAATATCAAAAAAAAAAAAAAAAAAGGCTAGCATAGTGCCTATGCCACAATAGGCATATACAAGTGCTTGAGAGTTTTGTTTGTTCGTAAAATACCTAGTTTACAGTAAATGCATTTTAAATGTCAGAAACCTTGCTAAGAACAATGTAGTTGCTAAAAAGTGACATATGCAGCAAGCTTCAATGGTGTGAAGTGAGTTAAATATAGAAGAATTCTTTTCCTCCAAAAGAATCTTTGCCTTCACTGCATTAATTAAAAAGGTCTCCAAAATAAAACAAGAATATAGTCTATAGACGAGCCAGCTGTCCCTGTCTCCTGCTCTGTCTAGCAGATTAACTCAGCATTTCTTGGACAGTTAGGGAGGGACTTCACGCCCAAGGGTCCCAATCACATTGCGCATGATTGTTGCACAATCACATGTCCACATTGGGTCATACCCGAGGACGGGCTGGACAGAAGGGAGCACTTGTGGAGGAGGGAAGTATGGGAAGCTAGAAAGGCACAGGGCAGGACCATGAGCAATGGAAGGACAGGAAGACCTTGAGTGGTGCAGCAGGCAGAAGGCAAGGGATTCCAGTCCCATGCATTGTGAATCACGTGAAAGAATCATAAGGAAAACATCTTAGGTGAGAATTATAAGGGATGCATCCTATCTTTTTATGATTTATTTTGAATTTATGTACATAGTGTGTGTGTTGGGGGGTTGCCTACCAAAGAGAAGAGCCTCTGGGCAGCTCCTGTGATCCCTGAGCCGCTGCATGGGGGAGGGGCCTCACCCTCAGGCAAAGAGCACTGAGTGGAGAGGCTTTGGTTGCATCTGAATGCTCCTGACCTGTATCCCCATGTCTTTTGTCTCCAGGGGAGGGAAAGTGAGTCTGGGCCTGCAGAGAGAGAGAGAGAGAGAGAGAGAGAGAGAGATCCTGGCCACTGATGGTCAGCAACTGGTGACTCACAGGGGTCCTACTCAGAAGTATTGCTGGGCTCACTAAGTCTGAAGAATCTGCCTTCTCCTGAGACTGAGATCCCAATGCCTGCCCCCAGACTCTAAGTGGACCCTGGCAGGGGAGCTCTTTCCATACTGTTGAGCAAAAAGGAAAATCAAATAAATCAAAATAGCATCATAGGGGCTTTAAAAGTAAATTCTTTTGGAATCGCAGCCCACAAAGTAGGTCAGAAAATGCTAAACTTATACAGGGTGATTGTGTGCTAAAATGAAATATTTAAATATGACTAAGCAGCTCCCAACTTCATAGCTAAAATGTTCAGGATGCAATAAAAAAGATCCATAGTGATAAAACCAGGACATCACAACATGAGTACAAAAAGGCGATCAACAAACACAAACACTGATAGGAACCAGATGCTGGACTTACCCAAAAAGGATTTTAACGTAGGCATCCTCAAAATGTCTCAACAAACAATTGGAAATTCTCTGGGAACAAGTTAAAAATTAGATCCTATTTGCACAAAAGTAAGAATCATGAAAAATGTATATAAATTATGTGAAAAATATAATACTAGAAATAAAAACTTCACTGGATAACTTCAATAGTTCAAGTAACAGGAGATGTACTTAGTATACTTGAGGACAGAGAAATAGAACTTACACAATCTGAACAACATGGGGGAAATAAAAGGGCAGGTTCATAGGAACCAGCAGAGCAACAGAAAAGAATGAATATTTATTCTATCAGTGTTCCAAGAAATACAAGAGACAGAACCTGTGACAGAAAAAAAAAAAATTCAAAGCAATAATGGCCCAAACAATTGCAAATCTGGCAGAGGATTGCTTACCCGCAAAATCAAGAAGCTGAGTGTAGGATAACTCAGAGAAATCCACAATGAGAGTTATCACAATTAAAATTCTGACAAAGAAATTATCCTGAAGCAGGCAGGCAGAAATCAAGTGCTGTGAAAGACATCAGATTGGAAGGCAGCAGAGTGACACAGCAGGTTCGCCTCCAAGGGCTACAGCAGGAAGAAGTGGAGCTCAGCAGCCAGACTCAAGGCACACCTTCCTGGATGAGTTGAACTTGGTAGATTCAGATCTGGTGCTAAGGTAAGAACTCTACCAAAGCTCTACACCAAAGGTCAGAAGGCAGGGCTATACAAAATGACAAAGAGAAGGAGTAAAATACACTCTCAGGCTCCAAACCCACCCAGAACAAATACAGGTGACAATAGCATAGAAGAAATTGGAAATCACACACCTGAAATCTCTGAAATAACAGCATCCAAAGTAAAGAAACAATTGTAGAAAGTATACAGAAAGTCAGATCAGAAATAATTTCTGAAGTAAAAAAAGAAATACCACCTATAACAAAAGAAGTGGTAAGTGCTTCTAAAGAAGACACTGATAAAAAATAGAGGAGAATAGAAAAATGATGGAATCCTTGAATGAGCAATATAGGAAAGTAATAGAATGTATGAAGCAGATTCAAAGTGCTATACAGATACTTAAAACCTGAATCACAGGGTGACAAAACTGTTTCAATGAATGTGAAAATAGACTTTCAGACTTTAAAGACACCGTTGCAGCTAGTGAAGAGGTAAGAAAAGATCTCTTAATAACAACTAGAAAAAATAATTCAACATCTGCAAAGAGGAACAACATAAGACTAATAGGAATCAATGAGAAAGAAGGTGTCTGTATAAATGGTACAAAAAGAATATGGGCAGAAGTTATAGCAGAAAACTTCCCAAATATGGGGAAACAATTTGACATTCAAATAACCAAAGCATATAGAACTCCAGATAACATCAACACAATTAAAACCACACCCAAACATATAATAATCAAGATCCCAGAAATTCAGCACAGGAACAGTATACTAAAAGCCACTAGAGAAAAGAAACAGATCACATTTAAAGAAAAACCCATCAGAATAACAGATTTCTCTTTACAAACCATCAAGTCAAGAAAAGCATAGAGCAAAGTATTTCAAGTCTTACAAGAAAACAAATTCCAGCCCAGACTGATTCACCCTGCAAAACTTTCTTTCAAGAATAATGAAGAAGTGAAATACTTCCAGGACAAAGAATAATTAAAGAATTTCATGGTGACAAAGTCAACCCTACACAGTCTACTAACAGATATTCTAGAGAGAGATCAAAATGACCACAACTCCATGAAGGAGAATGAAAAAAACCCACCAAGTAGGGCAAACAGTTAAACGCAGGAGAAAAAGAGGTATACAAAAGCAGTCTTTCAACTATTCTTTTGTATACAACAGAATATGTTCATCAGCATATTCTACAAATGGACTTCCTATGCACTCTATGCATCATGATTCTGTGCAGTTCTACAGGATATATATCAAGGAAATATCAGTAGCTCAGTCCCATAAGTGACACCTGACCACCAGTAAGCGTCATGGACACTGTCCATGTACATGACTTACTAGAACTTTTTGCGATATCCTATCCCCAAACTGTTAGAAGTTCCGATCATATATATGCCATTCCAGTATTTATATTATGTTTTATTCTTAGTAATTCTTTACTACCATGGAAACTTTTTCTTAGTTTATATTGTTGTATATATTAACCAATTCAAATATTATGTGAGTACTCTGAATTGATTACAGATTCATACATATGATACACAACATTCTGGCCTTTAAGTTGGAATCACGATTTGATTTGAATTTTGGAATATTGTTTTGAAATATTTAATCTTAATATTTAATTTTTCTGAATATTATTTAATTGTACTGTTTGTTTTATGATTCATACTATATCTCTGACTTACAATCTACCTACAAGACATGGTATGATATTTTCTCTTAGTATTAGAAATTTTTTTTTTTTTAAATTTTATTTATTTATTTGTTTGCTTGTTGTGTTTGTTTCTTTATTTATTCATTTTGTGGCTGGCTCAGCCTGCCCTGGTGGTGGCGCTGGCGCAGCATGTGGTGCCGGGGATCGAACTGCAGTCCCCGCAGTTGCCTGAGCCCTCCTAAGCAGGCGCTTTAGACCACTGAACCATCTCGCCGGC
>PVKN010029461.1:0-12986 GCA_004027915.1 Capromys pilorides
AGTCCTGGCTGTAACCTGGCCTCTACCAACCACAGAATGGAAATTATTAGAGAACCAGAGCCTTTGCCACTTTCTCTGTTTCTTTGACTACCGATCTCCCAGAAGCAATCTTCACTGCTGAGAGTGGGTCAGATGCTCCAGGAGATAGGACCAGAGGTTTGCTTGACATGTGTGTTTGACCACATGTTTGTTTCCAAACCCAAGGTGACCTCTGCCCTAGGAAACTGCAGGCAGGTACTCACCGAGCTGGGAAAAGTTGAATCTTGTTCCAGAAGGGGAAGTCACGCTGGAGCCGGAGGAAAAGGGGGAGTTGGCAACAGTGTCCTGGAGGCCTCCCGCGGAGTGCGACCTTAACCATTCCTTTGCATCTTCCTGCGTGCGCAGCTGGGAGGTGGGGGTATACCTGGACACACAGAGACCAGGCTGCAGTGAGCTACAACTGACGCATGCAAAGCCAGCTCCAAGGAGCAAGGGAGACGGACCTCAAAATGAAACATCTATCTAAAGATGATCTTAAAAAACTCAGATCACTACACACCCTGAAACTCAAAAGTGTCTTCAAGACTTTGGTTTTTTTTCTCCTTGGCTGCATGGGGGTGGGGGTCTTAATTACCTGCTGTTTGGAAGGAAGACCTAAAGGAAGATGGGTAAATCTCAAAAGAGCTGCTGCTGGGTGTAGCTCTAACGTGTTGATTCATGACCCTGTCACTCACGTCAGAGGCCCCACCCTGACGGTGGGGAGGCAACAGAAAGAGCGGCTGTTTGAGCTTTAAGGAAGTTTCAACGAGGTCATGCCTGGCTGGTGTATTTTGTAACATGAACGAGGGCCCTAAGTCACAGCACAGCAGAGCCTGGCATTGGAGGACGCTGGTCCTCACAGTGGTTGCTACAGTCGAACACAAGCACGTCTCCAGGAAAGGAACCTCAAATCACTGGCTTTGCGTGTGTGTGAGTCTTTGAGACAGGATCTCACTAAGCAGTTCAGGCTGACCTTGAGCTCACTTTTGTAGCCAAGGTTGGTCTCAAACTCACACCGATCCTCCTGCCTCAGCCTCCCAAGTGCTGGGATTACAGGGGTGTACCACCATGCCCAGCAAATCTCTGGCTTTTTGTGGGAGATCTTTGGAAGTCAAGCAGTAACCCCCCTCAGGTAGTGGGACATTGACTTGGTGAAGATTTCTCGGCCTGGGCATCATCTCACGGAAGCCCCAGACTCAATTAGCAAATATGAATGCCGCTGTTTCCAGTTGACTTTTTTGGGAAAGGCAGTGCCCGATTCTGTACCCAGAGCTGAGGCTGCAGGCCATGTTTCTGATCGCCAAATTAATGCTCATTTCTGGCTACAGGCAATGGGAAGAATTTGTAAGGTGCCCAAGTGTCAGCGGACCCCTCGACTTTGTACTATGGATGCCAGAGATTCCTTCGGCTTAACAATGGTCCTGTGTGTGTGCTATTTTGGGACACTGAGTGTGGAGAGAGAGAGAGCTAGACAGGGTTACAGTGATGAGGAACGCAAATGCTTCTTCCATTCTTCTCTAGCACCACTGGACAACTTTTTTGGCCATATCTATTGCATGGAAAACTGTTGTGTGTCATGGTTTTCTATTCTGTGTGTGTGTGTGTGTGTGGCTTGGACCATCCTGGGGGCAGGGCTGCTGCAGCATGTGGTGCCCAGGGACTGAACTGTGGTCCCTGCATGCTTGCCTAAGCAGGTGCTTTAGACCGCTGAACTATCTTACCAGCCCATGGATCTCTATTCTGAACAAGGTTTTTTTTTTTTTGCGGGACCAGGGTTTGAACTCATGACCTTGTACTTGCTAGGAAGGCACTTTTGCCATGGAACTATCTCCCCAGCTCCCTGAACAAGTTTTAAAAAGCCAGAGCTGTATAATCTTGACAGCTTTGCTACAGAAATGCAAACAGCACCCCCAAATATTAATACTTAGAACCTATCTTCCTGTTGGGCCAACAAGGAGGTATTAATACCAAACCTGTATCAGCTCAAACCTGGCCTAGGTGCTGCCAAGCTGTCTTGTAGGCACAACACAAACTCTTTTTATTTTTGGTTGTTGTCATTTTTGAGCCAGGGTCTCACTACAGAGCCCTGGCCGCCTTGAACTCATGACCCTCCAGCCTCAGCCAGGACTGTGCATCACCAGGACTGTGCCTGGCCAACTTGCAGGTCACAGTGTTCAACTCCCTCTCGGGAAATCCCTGCTGGCAAATGCTGCATTTTTCCTCTTCGGTTTTCCGAGCTGCCTTTCCTCAGAGCTCCCACTGACAGGAAGCATCGATACCTACCTCAGGCTCCTGTTCAAAACGCTCTCAGTCTTAAGAGCTGCAGGTCTTGAGCCACAGACACATAGGACAACAACGAAACGTTTCATTCCGACTTCCACTTTACATGGGAACACTTAATGCTTCGTGCAGGGTGAAGCCAAAGCGACAGAGAAGGAGGTGTTTAGAGAGCAGGAGAAATGACAGTGGAGACCACAGGACAGCAAGACCACAGGGAGCATCAGCAGACTGAGGTTCCTCGGGGTGGCGAGGTGATGTGGGTGGTGTGCATGGCGGAGACTTAGAGCATTCTGTCTCACCAGGATGAGCACCCAATCTGAGCCCAAGTCACAGTCCCCTATGAATGGGAGGAAGTGGACCCCAATGGCCAATGACAGAGAGTGTTTAGCCAAGGTATCCAGGTAGATTTCAGTTGGGGCAGGGTCCCCTCCTCCTCAGCTTTCCTCCTGGCTAACAAGTCAGCATGCTACAAGTTGCGCCCCACATGGTAGAAGCCAGCCGTGAGAACAGGATGGTCATGGTGGATGCCAGATGACAGCCACGGCGGCGGCAGCGTGACTGCTCTCCGGGCTGGCCCGGGAATGTTTCACATGAGGTGGTTTTATCACATCAAGCCTGAGAAAGCACAGCCAACCCCTGACCAAGCAAATAAGCCACAAATGGAGAAATGAGCAAGAGAAGGGGGGTGGGGCGCGTCATCCAGAAGTCTTCCTGCAGTGGCCAAAGCAGGGCCCCCAGCCCAGCCCATGCCCCCACCAGCCACGAGAGCCACACAGCCAAGCTCCAAGGCCGCAACAGATGGCACGGGTGCAGGGAGGAGACAGATACCTGAGTCCTTTTTTAGGCAAAGTGTTCCTATCAAGGTGCGGGTCACTGTAGGAAAGTTAAAACAAAAACAAGAACTTCAGGGAAGCAGGAAGCAGAGGGGAACAGACTCCCACCACCGCGGGCTGCTCTGACCTAGGTGTACATGCAATGCAGCTACATCTGGGAACACACAAGGAGCCTGGGCTTTGCCCTGAGCTGACACGCATGCATGCTTTACCAAGTCACCAGGTGGCTGGAGCTGCTCACCCCAGCTTTTCTTTTTTCTCCATGGGGTCAAAGTCAAACTGAGGCCACATAGCTCTGGGCCCCTCCAGGGCTCCTCATGGAGAGGGACCCTGCCTCTCAGTGCTCTAGCTTCAGCCCACCCTAAATACCACCGGCAGCAGCTTCAAAGGGGAAAAGGGACTCGCCGGAGGCTTTCAAGAGGCCAGCAGCCTGCATACTTGGAATTCATCTCTAACAAGTGAATTCCAGGTCTCTCTCAATTTCTCCTTGTTCTTGCCTAGCCAAGGTGTAGCTAGGAGCTGAGCCCTGGGCGAGGGTCAGGCATGTTACTACCTGTTGGCTGACAGTCACGGCATTCAGATTTGCAAAGAGCAAGGGTTTCGAGGCTTAGTTTGTTCGTCTGACACAGTGTTTGTGTTGATGGGTGAAGAGGGTTTCCATTAACTTATTTTTGTTTTGTTTTTTTTTTCTCTCCCCTGGCATGAAGCATCTGCTTGTTATGTTTGGCCAACCTATGGCTTCCCCCACAAATTTTAAGGTCAGCATCCATCTCTGAGGCCCACCCACGGCTGGGGGCAAACACAAGCTTGGTGATTTGTACAATGGCCACACTGCACGCGCCGTGTGTCTCGTGGTCGTCATGGGCTACAGGCACACAGAGCACAGTGGTCCGCAAGATGTAAGGAGCTGTACGGCAAGAAAGGGGGAGGAGCCAAGGGGAGGAGCCGGCTGCATGGGGAGGGGAGGAGGAGCAGAGGGGCAGGCTGCACAGTGGGTGGTAGGTGTTTCTAGGCTGGGGAGGGGGACAGGAAACTGGGAGGCAGGAACATGCCATGGGAGGTCACAGGAGATGCCAGTGAGACATTCTGCCAGCCCAGATTGAGAGATGGGCACTGGGTGGCTTTTCCAAGCTGTAACGGAGGGGCAGCCCAACCCCACCTCTCCCTGGGCTTTTGTGGCAGAACAGACCCCTACTGGCATGTTTAGGGGCAGTCACAGGGTATACCAGAGCCACAGACACAAGTGGAAGCCTCAGGCCAACAGCCTCACACAAAACATCTGGCTTGACGACAGACAGGCAGAGGAACCTAGAGGCTGAGGGGCCCCTGGTCTACATGTCATACCTGTCCTGCTTCCTGGGCAGAGTACTTCTGCAGAACTTAGGGCTAGCGGCAGGGGAAGAGAGAGGGCTAGGAGTCCAGGCAGGTAGGAAACAAGAGAAGCAGTATTAGACTGAAGAAAGGAGAGCACCGGCACCCCAGTAATCCCCACATCCTGCCATTCTCCCCGTGTGCACAGACTTCTACAGGAATCCAGGGCTCTGAGGATGCTCTCTGGTTCTTTATATATTTGCAAGGTGAAGGGACAGAAGGAGCCGAGGGGCAAACGGAACACAACGAAAGATTTCAAAAGCTGAATGCCACTTGGAGTGGTGGCACAGACCTACCCCCAGAGACTTCCAGGAACACCAAGCACCAAGAATCGCCGTAAGGAAATAGTAACGGGAAACAGAGCCAGGCTAACCTCCACCCTGCACTGGCATCCCCAGGAAAGCCTAGCGAGCAAATCTCCCTCACAGGCGAGGGCCTGAGAGCACCTGGGACTCCTGACCTCCTCTTTGTACTCTCTCCTGGGAAGGCGGCTTCCCGGGGCTGAGCACCAACCTTTCCGACAGCGTGGTCTTCACACTGTTGGTTCGCACAAAGGGCGTCAGGGAGTCGTCCTTGGAGGAGACAAGGAGGCCAGTGGAGGAGTTGTGGCTCTGCCCACCGCCACTCCCGAGGGAGATGTCGATGGACTCGCAGCTGGTGTGCAGGCTGCTGACGGACTGGAAGCCCAGGCCATCTTTACTGACCGCCGAGGAGCTGCTGGCAGTGGTGCCCCAGGTGAGGCTGTTGGAGGGGCCCGAGTGGGCCGAGCTGGGGCTGGAGGCTAGAGGAGATGGGTTGAGGTCCGTGTTCTTACTGTAGAGAGGGCTGCTGCTCCCACTGCTCAGGACGCCGCTGCCTGACGGGGAGTCCAAGTTACCTTGCTGGGTCATGGTGGCGTGAGGGTTGGAGATGACCACCGACGTTTTCATGTTGTCAGTGGTGGTGATGGGCGCTTGCTTGGTGGGCTTCCCACCAAAGAGTCTGTCAAGACACAAAGGGTTGCGTGGGTGAACACCCCGAGCTAAGGCCTGCCCGGCTGCCCATGAAGAGCAGGCCACGCTCTTCCTCACAGAAATAGCTGATGGTGCTCAGTGGGGGAAGGACGCCTGCAAAGTGGGCTTGGCCCCTGGTGTCACCTTCAAGCTCTAGGCTGCCACTGAGGCCCCAGCTCTCTCTCAGCCGAAGGTGATGGAGGCTAACTGTAGACTGGGGCACACTGGCCCACACTCTTGCTTCCTTTTCTTTCTAGAAATCAACTACCTCAAAATGGCCCTGGCCTAGGAAACATCTAAAGAACTGTTGAAGTCATCTCCCACCCCATGATGCCAGGCAGATAAACAGCAGATATTCAGGTCAGGGCAGCGTAATTCCAAGGGAGCTGAGTTCTTTGGTCTCTAAACACAATTCAAGGAACGGGGAACATGAATCTAGGTTTGAATAGAGCCTGAGAGAGGAATCCTCACAGACAGGACACAGGACATCCTGGCAGGGCTTGCATCAGCCAGTGACACACACGCAAAGCTTGCTGGGCTCACAAGACATTAGACTTGACAGCCTGAGCACAAACCACGTCTCTGTGACAGACACACAGAAATGCCACATCGTGTCACCTTCCCTCTCCTCATGACCAAAAAGTGTCCTCAGGACAGGGAGTGGCCCAAAGGCCTCCTTCCACAGGCAGGGCACTTCTTGGGAACGGTGGGATAGTCTTGGGAATGGTGGGATGATCAGAGAGTGGGCCATGTTCTAGCAACACAAGGGCATTCTTCCACCCAGCAGAAGTAGAAGGTGAAATGAACACCACCCAAGATGACAAAGCTACTATTATGACAGGCATAGCGCCCTTCACCCAAGAAGTCGCTGTCGGCAAGCAGGCCTACACACTTAATTATGGCAACCAAGCAAACATATAATCAGTCTCACTCAATCTTCCCTGGAGTGTGTGGTGACAGAGGAGAAACACAGAGAACCCTGCAGACAGCCAAGGAATAAAATATAGCACTGTAGAACATTGGCTTTAGAATAGTTACATACCCTCAGGGACAGGACCCTCACTACCAGCTCCAGTGCCAATATTTAGATGCTAGAAAGCCAGAGTATGACCCATCTTTTTCTGACTTTCATACAACTGCTCCTGATCAGGCACAAAAAATGTCTTCTGTCTGTCAGCCATTCGAATCACTCAAAGAGCACTGTCTGCATCACCTCAGTGTTCTTTTCCCCATACTGCCTGTGTAACACCTGAGCGCCCTAGCAACTCAGGGGAAGGACACATAATTGCCAGTGAGGTGCTCGAAGCCCACCCTAATGAGCTGTGTAAACTTCATGAACACCAGGCCCTCGCCTCAGGGTCCAGGAAAGTGCCTTTTTTTTTTTTCCCTCAAGGAAATCTATAATATCAAATCTTACATATAGGGGCCGGGGAGATAGCTCTGTGGCACAAGTGCCTGCCTGGCAAGTACAAGGTCATGACTTTGAACCGGTCCCACAAAAAAAAAAGAAAGAAAGAAAGAAAGAATATACATATAGTACTTGAGGCACAAGGCAGATAAAATTTTCATTTACAAGGCAATCTGTTCAAACAACAAAGAGCAGGACCTTCTGCCTGGAAAAAGAAATCATTACTAAAATCCTAATCATCAAGTTTGGACAAGAACTGTGAAAGGCTTCCCTCGACCGCTCCCGTAGAATGCTTCTTCTGTAGTCTTGTCAGACGTTCCTCCTTGTTGCTGAATGTACACGTGTGCATGTGGTTTCTATATTGTCACCGCTTACTATTCTGTCCCTGGGACTTGGGGTAAGAGGCGTCCTGGGAAGACAGGATGGCCTCTCCCCTACACAGAGGCAGTGGGCAAGCGGCTCAAAGCCCAAAGAGATAACATGAACAGACCCCACTAAGAAGAAACAGTTAAATACCAGAGACTCCCATTTCCACATTAGGAAATCCCACCAGCTGCGTCAATGTGGGAAAACAATGCCTTTTTAAGGGAACAAGAAATCAATTTCTCCCTTTTAGAGATAGTTTTGCTGTTAAGTATTCTTTTTTAAAACTAAAAATCCAGAGACTAATTTGGAAATATAGGCTGCCTAAAAGCATGTGGGGAAATTGAGCAAAGGACCCGTCTGAGATCGTGGCCCACCCGGGGGACCAGTGGCCTGTGGCTTAGCCGCAGACTTACCAAGAGAACCAGAGAAAGCGATCCGCTTCTTTTGACCTACTTTTCCTGGCCTGAGAGTACATCAAGATCTCATCCTTCATGGTAACTAAATTTTATTGAGTGTTTACAGGTCAGACATGGCTGTAGAGTCCTAACTTTTGTAAGGACCCTTGCAAAAATACTACCATGCTCATCTTACGGAGGAGAAACTGAGGCAGAATTGATAGAAACAGGTGATATGGGAGCTAAGGAAGATGGACTTAGGATTTGAACTCAGGATAGTTAATTCCAACAAACTGGTTTGTATCCCAACATGGAAAAATAGGGCTGGGAATATAGCCCTGTGGCACAAGCACTTGCCCAGAAAGCACAAGGTCCTGAGTTCAATTCCCAGTATAAAACCAAAACCAACATGGAAAAATAACCCATTGACTACCAAATCCAGTGAGCAGGAGCTCTCAAAGCAGCATTATCCAAGGACCGATGTAAAGGAAAACCAGAGGTTACCTTCACTAAGAAACAGGGAACTATTACTCCAGGATGTCCCTGCAAATACTCCAGCTCTGCTCTCTGCTTTGTACCGACTCACCTGCGCAGTGTGGGGGAGGCCACATCCGGGTACTTGGCCCCAGGCTGCAGGGTGGCCTGGGCAGAGCTCAGCACAGGCTGGGCAGCCGGGTTCACCTTCACAGAGTTACAGGAAGCCACGCTCTCGTTGTCCGACGAGATGCCTTTCTCCTTATCCGTCTGGTTGACCAGGCCTGGCAGAGAGCTGCCCAGGGCCGTTTTTGAAGGCTCCCTCAGCTTGGGCATGGGCAGGCCGGCTGATTTGCTGCTGATGTTAGAATCGATGCTGCTGGTGCTAGATCTGTTCCCAGCGCCGTTCCGGCTGTTGGACTTACTGGGTCTCGGCAAACTCCGGTACTGCAAGTTTGTCCTGGAGCTGAGAGACAGATACCCATCGTCCTGATTCTGAGTTCCATCCATGCTGGTTTTCCGACCGCCGGACCGACCCACAAGCGCGGATGACTTTGGGATCTTGCCCAGTGTGGCCGATCTGCTGGTGACAGTGGCCCCACTGGCTGTGATCATGGCCAGCCCGGCCACAGAGCCACTTTGCTTCTTGAACCCAAAGCTGTTGGCATTGACAGTGGGCGCCGTCCTGGTGTTGGTGGGGAGGGGCTTTTTGGATTCGTCACCACTGCTGCGGCCTGCATCTGACGGGGAACGCTTCACCTGGGAGGCTTTGGGAGAAAGCCTTCCCTTCTCCGACACCTTTGCATCATCTGTTTTTCCTAAGCAAGAAATCAGCCAGGTTACTTACAAATCAAGCAGCCAGCCCTCCACCTTGGCTAAGATGGCCCTTTTCTCTGATTAAAGCTCACATTTTCCAGGGGGTTGGGGAGACACTACCCTGGGGAAGCTGGAAAAAACTCTCTATGAAGATACTCCAAGGGGGCTGGGGAGATAGCTCTGTGGCACAAGTGTCTGCCTGGCAAGTACAAGGTCGTGAATTCCAATCCTGGTCCCGCCAAAAAAAAAAAAAAAAAGATATTCCAGTCTACAGCTGTCACAGTAAGCCTTATAGGAGGTACCAGAGATTTTTCTCATCTGCAAAGTAAAGCAATCTAAACATAAATTTACCTAGGATAAAGCAATGTCAGACAGAATTTCCCCCAGTACCTGTGGGGGTAGAAACAACTCTACCTTTTTCTGACCTGTGTCCACTACAGGGCTGTCCCTAACACTTCCAGGGAGTCGTTGTCGTGCCCCTCGCTGCACCCGCTCCTAAGTCACAGCCAATACTCAATATAGTAACATGCCACTGAGCAGCCCACCCTGGGTGGGGTCACTGTCACCACTCTGTAGGTCAACCCCACTCAGTGCACAGCGAAGCCACCCCACAGGCCCGGAGCTTCAGCTGCCTTTGAGGACCACGTGTTGTGTGTTTCTGCTCAGAAAAAGGGAGGCCTGTGAGCACTCGTGCCAGTTGGCTGCTAGCAGAGCCTAAACCCGAAGAAGAAATCAGCCTTGCCAGGCGCTTGCTAGCTAGTGTGACTGTGCTTCTGAGTTCGACTCACCAGTTCCCGGGGTCTTCAGCGCGCTTGCTGGGGCAGAGGGCTTCGTCCGAGGCACGGTGATGCCCACCTGGGCCGTCATGCCCCGCCGCCACGAGCCGGTCTGGGAGATGACAGTGGTCTTCTTGCCTGATGTGCTCTTGTCTGACTCGTCCGACACATCCGAGGGATTCCGTCTCCACTTGGCCCCCGGCTCCATCCTTACACCGCTGTCAGAGCCTCCGTCGGATTTTTTGACGTCATCGCCAGACCACAGGGAATTCCTCTCCACCTGTGAGTGCTTCTCAGCATCCGTCTGCAGACAAAAGTCCTCGAGTCAGACTTTCCCAAATACCAGGCTGGTGGTTGGGGGGCAGGGGGGAGATGGCTCAACGGACTAAGCACCAGGGAGCACAGGAACCAGGATTTGATCGCTGGTAATACAGGTGGTGCCGATCCCGCCCCCGGCCACACTGGGCCGGCCACCGAGTCTGGACCTGGTGGCACACACCCATAATCCTGCTGAAAACAGAAGGATTACCACAAGTCCAAGCTGGGTAGTAAGACCCTGTACAAAAAAAAAAAAAGAATCCCAGGTTGGGGAGCCCCAATTCCAGTGGCAAAACTGCCAGCGTAGTATACAAGTTAAGGGGAAAATAGGAAAACTTTTCCAAGTTTGGACCCTTGAACACTTGATTACCTTGTTAGAAAGTCACATTTTTTCCTTTTCCCTGAAGGGAAGCAAAGAATATTAATGGACCCTCAGAAGAGAGGGTAAGGGAGGAGAATCAACGGGGCCAGGAAAGAAGAGGGAAAGAGGGCGTAGGAGACCTGGAGGAACAGATAAAACATGGAGGTAATTCAGCTACCAACTCTCTTCCGCCCTGGCAGCTGGCTCTCCTGCTAACGGGCTTCCAGCTCTTGCCTTTCCCTTTGTTCTGCCGTCCCGTCCCCATCTGGTCCCATCCCCATCCCTGCCGTCCCTGTCCCGTCCCTGTCCCCATCTCTTCACCAGTGGTGAGGATCTCTGGATCCAGCACACAGCCTCAGCCTAACCTGCTTAGCGAGACAGACAGCCAGCAAGTGAGCCGGGGCAGCTGCGGACGCCACTGAACTAGGGGAACCCCAGGGACCCCGGCTGGGCGAGAAGCCCACCAGTGCCACCCAGGCTCATTTGTATGCCACTGCTCTGTTCCCCACAGGGGCACTGTTCAGACAGGGGACATCGTTAACCGGCTTCCTTTGGGCGACTCCTGACCTGTGGGCCGAGGGCCCCAGGAGGGGACAGCACGTTGGCTAATGGCAGGAAGCACCAAAACACTCAGAGAGAATGGGTCTGAGAGCCTGAGGCTCCCTGAAGGCAGAGGCCAGTGCGAGGGCAGCAGGAGGGGAAGGAACATGGCGCAGGGGGCAGGGAGGGCAGCACCACTGTGGGACACGAGGGCCACGTTTACGACCCTGCATGGGCAGCACCAATGGCGGGACGTGACAGTGACCACGCAGTAAAGACCTGGCCCGATGCGTGCCAGGCCATAGCGTACAAACACTTCCCTGCCCAGATGCCGCGGCCAAAGGGAGCAAAAGCAACAGATAGGCCCAAGGTGAGTCGCCTCTCGCTTCCCGCCAACCCTGACCCCGTTACAAATCCTGCCTCTCTGTCCCAACCACCTGAGGGATCCTCAGAGAGCTTGGTCATTCCTCAGAGACATACTGCCTTAGGCGGCAGAGATGGCACAGGAGCACGGATGCCCCTGATATGAAAGCAGCGGCAGGCAGCACAGGGCGGGAGATCCACGCCAGGGCAGGGGGCAGGAGCCCGCCAGGACCCTGCGAGTGAAGGGATGAGGAACAGGAATGCGCCGCCAGGACCACGCACCTGTCCCACCCAGGCGCCCTCTGGTCAAGGGCTGAAAGAAGGGCCGAGGAGTGGAAGTGGCACCCCCATCCATCCTGTAAGCGTCACAGGTCACTCGTCCTCCCGGAGCCCACGGCCCAAGGCACCCGGGTGGTCTGATGACACGCATTCCCAGCCCCTTGGGGAGTTTGCAGTCAGTGAGAGGGGCAGAGATGAACAGGTAAATACAATCTGTCACTGTAGATTCTTCTAAGGAGGGGGCAGGGAGTTTGGATGAGAAATACAAGGATTGACCTGGACCTCATGCAGAGCTTGACGCAGATCAGGACGAGAAAGAGGGTGTGGAGCAGCAGTCAGCTAGGGACTTGTGGGAAAAGAGGCTTCAGGAAGAAGAAACTTGTGAAGAGGAGCTAGGGAAAAGCAAGTCAGGGAGCCCGAACTGCATGCACCAAGGGCCCAGGGCAGGGGAAGCCTGGCTTTCGAAGCATTTACTCAATAAACATGGCTTGGTACCACAGTGAACTGGGTAAGCTTAATTACACAGGGGAATACTACAATAAACGAATTCAAACCTTCAACCTGACTGGGTTTACATTTAAGTACATTCTAACATATTCTATTGTGCTCCAGCCAGGCCAGGTGCAGTGGTGCATACCTGTAATCCCAGCACTGGGGAGGTTGAGGCAGGAGGATCAGTGCAAGTTTGAGACCAGCCTGGGCTACAAAGTAAGCTCAAGGCCAGCCTGAACTGCATAGCAAGACTCTGTCTCAAAAAGACAAAAAAAAAAAAGGTAAACCAGTAGAGGACAGACATTCGGACATTTCCCCGCATCCATTTCAGTAAACTTCCACAGGCGCTGATGACAAAGGACAGATGGACTTGCGCCTCTCTGCTCCTCCGCCCTTAGCATGCTGCCTTCCATAAAACCAAGTGCTGTGTGCGGATGGCTACAGCAGGGAGAGACGTGAGTGGGTTAAGCCTCTGCCACTGCCACACGGCCACCAAGCAAACGGCTGCACAGGATGAGAGCTACTCCAAAACTACGAGCAAACTTCATTAAGGATAGAATACATGTTAGGCTACCACCCTGAACGGAAGAGGGAGAGGGCAGGAAATCCACGGGGAGAGAGGGAGAGGAGGAGACTGGGAGGGAGGGAGGGAAGGAGGGATGGAGGGATGGAAGGTTGGAGGGAGGGAGGGAGAGAGGAAGGGAATAGAAAGGGATGTCAGAGAAGGGGCAAGAGAAACTTCTGAGCCACCTCTCCAGTCTCTCACCAGGAGATGCACACTCTGACAAGCTCACCCAGCTCGGTACAATTCTGCCATTGTATAGATGAATTGATTGCCTCATGCGAGGGTGTCACACATGCATTAGCGTCTGCTGGGACACCGTGGTCTTCCTGCCCTAGACCC
>PVKN010029462.1:0-12990 GCA_004027915.1 Capromys pilorides
TACACACATGATAGCTAAGCTAAGCTAATTGTATTACTAACTTTGGCTGGTTTATTGAAAGGAATAGTGGATGATTAATTCTTTTTTCATCAGTTTTGCATGCTTCTACCTGGTACTCTACCTGGTAATCTAACAACTACTTTGAATATAACCAATATGCAATATAACAACCATTGTTGATTTCCTGTCTTATTGTGAATTTCTTTACCACTTTTAACTTATTTAATTTTTTATTCTTTAAGACAAAAATAAATCTCATGATAAAATTTTATTTTATTATTTTTTAATATATTTAGTACAGGGTCTCACTACACAGATTGGACTTCCGGTGATCCTTCCTATTTTTCAGCCTCCAAGTGCTGGGATTATAGATGTACCCCACCATGCCTAGTCTGAGTTGCCCTCTCAGTACTCCCCGTGGCGGGGCTGGCATGGCAGGTGGGAGATCGAATCCCAGCTCCTGTGTCTGCCTAAGCAGGCACTTTAGTCTGCTGAGCTATCTGGTTGGCCCATGATGATAACATTTTATATGACAAGATGACATCTCAACTATTACATTGTGGACATGTGTATGGCCATAAACTATACTGCATACATAATCTTAATATTTTAATAAAATGAAGCCTCATCTAAAAACTTTAATATATAAGCATTTTCTACTTGGGTTTATTAAAATTTTCATTAGCAAGAACAACACCTCAGTAAATATTTTATATGCAAATCCTAGTTATATCTGTATTGCGTTCTTGGGATGTATTTCTGAAAGAAAAACTGTTACCTCAGAGTTATAACGATCCCTGGGCTTGCAATGCTTTCCTACAAGGCAGGAGTTTCCCCAACAGTGAATGAGAGTGTACTCTCTTAAGACTTATCTAGCACTTAAAAAATAAGCTTATTGGTACAATTAAGATATCCATACTGTTCACTTTAAAGAAAACTAGTACTAGATGTGTAGAAATGTTCATTTTATATCAATGTACGTTTCCTTATGACAGTTATGAGTAGTGCGTACTGTTTTTTAGCTTCTAATCTATGCTTTAAAGTCCTACTTGGAGATACTGAATGGAGTTGAGATTCTGTAAATTATTTCCCTTTGACCAGTTATTTTCCCAAAAATTTGAAATAAAAATGTCTCCAAATTCTGGTACTTTCTGAGCACTGATAGGACACTGACCTGGAAAATCCCACACTTGATCTCCCGTGTTGTGTCACGCTTCGGGCTGTGTAAAAAGTGCACAGGGAATGGACATGAATTGTATGTCTCACCTTAGGTGCCCTGGCCAAGGTATTCCATTATGTATATGCAAATATTCCAGAAGACAGAAATATCAAAAGTCTCAAGCACTCTACCCCAAGCCTTTTGATTCTAGGACTGCAACCTTGCAGAGAGGAGGAAGGAGAAAAGACCGCCTCTTCCTTGCCGGTCTGACCAATCAGCCTGCAGCGATGCGTCTCTGCCTAGGCAGCGGCACGTATCTTTAACAGTCAAGCTGCCGTTTTTCTTTCCACACTTCAAGAAAGATCCTTTGATCTTCCATGAGGCCAGCATCTGCAGGGCAAAGTCATGCAAGTTCTGAGTCTCTGTTGGGTGAAGGTTTCATAAGTTCCCTGCTTGTGAGAACACCAGGCTCTTCTTCTGTCTGTCCCGCTAAGGGGCAGCAGCTGCTTTGCAATTAATAGTCAGAATTTTGGGAGGCTCTGTCAGGCTGTTACAGGAGTCCTAGCATCAAAGGACAACCAAACACACCTGTTCCCAAACGGTTCTACACGTTACAATCAAACGAGGAGCTTCCCACAGTCTCAAAGCTCTGCCAGATTTCAGTTACACAGTCTCTAGGGGCGGATTCTTCACATTTTTCTATATTTTCTTAAGTAATTCCCAGGAGCAAACAACTCTGGGGCCCATCTAGGAATATGGTTCAATGACATAGACTAATTAACATTATATAATTTTGTATTAGTTTTCTACTAAAGAATAATCATTTTTTTTCACTTTCTAAAGTTCCTTTTGCTAATAACAATAGACAATACTTTTATCTTTTTAATGTTGAGTGGCCCACATTTCTGTCATTGTTTGAAGGCCTAGAAAGAAACTGCATTCCTTAAGTGCATTAAAATAAAACAAAACACCCCTTCATCCTGCATGGAAAAAATGCACTAACAGGTATTTTGGTTTCCTGGTAGTAGGTTGGCTTGTTTAGAATGGCTTATAAGTGGCATTTAAAGGTGTTGAAACAGCTGCAGTGCTCAAAAAAGTGTGAAATTCTTTTCTGCTTTTGCAAACAGTAGAGAAAATATCACTAGCATCTGAAGCTTTCCACTAAATGCCCTGCAATTCGCTGAATAAATGCTGGTTTCACCACTGCAAAGTGTTTTGCGCAGACTAAAAGATGCTATCCATGCAGCAAAAATGCTCGTGTGAAAAGAGGGTAAAATGAAATATAAAATTCTCCTTTGAGTTGCCTGGTAAAGGCTAATTTCTGTCCACAAAAAAAAAAAGATTTGAATGTTGGGGAAATAAGAAATCAGAACTTTGAGTGCCTTGATTTGATCTCTGTGCTTTGCATTCCTCTAAATCAAAGAAGAATAAGCTCTAGAGAAGGAAGAGAGAACAAAGCAGAAGGGTGATCAGTCGTAGCCTTTCTCGTCCACGTAAGCGAGTTCCTCTGAATGAGCACTCCTCCTGCAGGTAATGAGATGACTATGAGCTCTGAATGAATGAATAATGCTAAATAAGCTGGGAATTGACCCGGTCCACAGCTGTTTATTTGATTGAACCCAGGAGAAGCCCTCTGTCCTTGTGGCCTCCCACACAGGGTGAAAGGAAGAACTGGTTCCACTCAGCTAATTCAAACTGCGAATTCACTGCTTGACTCAATTATCAGAACGTTTCAGGATAAAATTATTGTCCTTGTGTTTTCCACTCCATCTGCATATATAGCTGAAGATAATGTATTCACAGACAGATCTCCTTTCTTTATATATTCTCTATAATTGTCATACGCTCTGAGTAAATATTTGAGGGAAAATATTACCCATTGCTTATCCACACCTTATTATTTCTTTTTTTTTTTTGCATTGGAAGGAAAATTGTTTTCACTTTTTTAATAATTGCGTACACTTTTATTAGTTCATTTATTCAAAATCATTTACTAAATTCTTACTACCCAAGGCATTTGGATTACATTCAATTCAAGCACTGAAAACATGAATGTGGTGGGATAACATATTGATATAATTAACATACGATTGTTCTAATTTTTTTTTTTTTCATTTTGCAGGCAATAACAAGATTCCCACTTGTTCCTCGTCTCGGAGATTTTGCTACTTGAAAATAAAACCGTAGCTTTCTAAATTGAAACAGTACTTACCTATGGCTTCTCAGGAGTATAATTTATAGTACACGTATCAGTAAAGTTCAATCAGGGTGTTATCGAACAGAGGGTCTTGAGGAAATTGTTTCCAGACTCTCAGTAACCTAAATAAAGAATTAAGCAAGACTCCCAGAACAGCAGAAAGGTTTATTGAAGGCAAAAGAACCAGAAATACACTCCACAGGATGGCAGTGGGTTCTGTGGTTGTTGTTGTTGTTGCAGCACTAGATAGAACTGTGGACTTTGTGCTTGCCAAACCAGCACTTATGCCCTTCAGCTATATCCCCAGCCCTACATGTCACAGGATAGGAACAGACCAGTGACAAAGGCTCACAGCCTCATGGGGGGAGCCACTGGGTCTCTTAAGGTCCTGGGATTATGGGAGGAGGTCACTTGACTGCGAATTGACAGTCAGTTCAGCAGGGTACAGGCCTGCCCACCTGTGCAGAAGGGGAAGCTTCTGATCACACGGGTTCACGGGGGGCAGCGTCTGTGCTGAGCAGCATCAGCTGCACCCTGACTTGCCTGTCCCTGTCAGTGAGCAGTCAACACACTTGCTCTGCCAAAAAGAAGGCGAAGGCCTGTTATGGTTCGTGTCTAGCTATCCCTCCAAAGCCTCAGGGGTCATAAGTGGGATCTGTACCTAGTGCAGGGGTAGGATGAAGGGTAGGAGAATGCTAGGTCAGTCTGCTCACTGGATGGGTACTATCCTAATCTCAGAAGACTGAATGCAGTGTAAGGAGCAAAGGAAGCCCCTCTCTCCCCCTTTCCTGATACTGGCGTTGTCTTCCCCTCTTTAACTTTGGGTGCTGGGTATTTTGTCTCAATCTGAGTGACTAACATGACGCCCCAACTTGCTAACTCCAAATGCTCTCAGCTCATGGCAGAAGTGATAAAAGCACTTGCACCCTCGCGAGATTACAAGTCTGAAACTACCAAACCGAGTCGACTACAGCCTATGGGACCAGGGATCATCCGACGGAGCCCAAAGCTCGCCCGTATTCCTTAGAACTGCTCAGCACATGAAGCCTGTGGCACGCTGGCCGACCGCCAAGCCAGACTCTCAGCGCCACCTCCAGCCTTCCCCAGTGAGGCAGCTCCTTCCGGGGCTCGGGGCTTTGCTGTGCTAAGGTCCTGGGCTTCATGTGGCCCCTAATATGTCGGCTGATACATCACTCAGTGCTCAGTAATCCTTGCGATTCACGAGTGATCGCAGTGTCTGTGTCTCTGTTTCAATGACCTTTCGATCGCCTCCTGGTGGCTTGTGAGAGCTTCACGGCCTCCAAAACCCAGGGAAAGGGGTGATGGCCAAACGGCGATGCAGATGAGGTTGGACCAGGCAAGGTGGTAGTTTTGGCTTTGCACGATGCCTGGGGACCTTGGTCTGTTGGCTTCCTGTTATCTTGGCATAGTCACCTGGGTTCTCTGATCTCTTAGTTTTTGCTCCAAGGTCCTTTGGTTTGTTGGCTTCCTGTTATCTTGGCATAGTCACCTGGGTTCTCTGATCTCTTAGTTTTTGCTCCAAGGTCCTTTGGTCCTTTGACCCTGGAGCAAAACTTGTCCTTGCTCTGCCTCCTGCTACCAGCAGACAGAACCCACCTAAAATTTAAGCCAGGAGCTAGTAAGATAAACCATCGCTTATTACTTGAAACCACAGAGCATGATAAAGGAGAAGAAAATCATTCTAAAATTGAACGCCAGCAAACGCTTTCTGTCAACGGCCGGACGGAAGGCTTTGTGGACCATGAAGTCTGCAAGCACAACTGCCTTCTGCCATTCCACCAAAGTAGCCAGTGACAAAGTAGAAATGAATGAACTATGAATGCGTTCTCATAAATCTTTATTTATAAACACCAACAGCTGGTCCTAGTCGATGCCCTGGTCTGAGGAATACGCTGGAGTTGAGAGGATTTAGCACAAGACCCAAGGAAGGAGAGACATGGGGAGGAATGTCCTGAGGATTCACACGCACTAGGGAGGACGTGCTGGGCACCCAAAGGACGGTGGCGCGGGCTGCGCTGCCAGGCCCAGAGGCGTCCCCACCTCGGGCGGACAGGAGGCAGCCCAAAAGGCAGGTGGAGCTTCGGGGGCACTGAGGGAACACGGTCGGAAAAGGAATTGGCTGGCACGGTCGTGGAGTAATGGGACACCTGCACCCCGATCGGCACCCCCAGAGAGAGGAGGCTCCTGGGATGAGACCGCACAGATCAGATGTCCGGCCGGGTCGAGCCTCCTCCAGAAAGGAGCAAAACCCTGGCAGCGCCCTGGAGCCGCTTCCTTCGGCAATGTCCCTCTGGCGCCCTCTACTGACAAGTTGGCGCCTTGCTTGCTGCAAACGAAACCGGAGTCGGGCTTCACCGCGGAGCCGGGGAGAGCAACTCCGGAGCCGAAAGGTAATAAACCAATGACTGGACGGGGTGACGAGACACGGAGCCTCACTGTCCGGCCCTTTTCATCTGGGCCAAGCTTCCACAAGTCTCGTCCTGAGCTGAGACTGCTGGGGAATGGAGAACTCCTCGGACCCTCCAGCTTTCTCTCCACTGGGGGCTGCAGCGTAGCGTAGCTGTCTGCAGAGCTGTTCTGCCCCTGCGGTACCTTTTTGTCATCATTCTTCCAGGCCTTCGCAGTCGAGTCCAGGTGTGGGCTCTGTTTCACCATATTTTGGAGTTTGATTTTTTTTTATTTCCACACTTTGTTTTTATTTATTTTTTTAAAGTCATATTTTATTTTTTATCTTTTTATATTATGGCCGAATCAGCCTGCCCTGGGGGTGGGGCTGGCGCAGCATGTGGTGCCGGGGATCAAACCGCGGTCCCTGAGGCTGCCTAAGCTTGTCTAAGCAGATGCTTAGACCACTGTGGCATCTCGCCGGCCCCTATTTATTTTTTAAAGTCATATTTTTTTTTTTTTTTGAGATCTATGCTTTAACTAAATGTAAATGGAGTAGCACTTATGCTTGCATGTGCATATCTGTTTTCATTTTTCAAAAATAACCAAGTTTCAAAAGACTTGGAAGATGTGTGGAAAATAACAAACCGACATCACGTTCTGGAATAGCTAAGGGACAGAATGATTAGCTTCCAAAATCAGATCTCCTTTCCCCTGTAAGTCCTCTCCTACTAAGGCATCAAGTTATATGTGAGTAATGCACGGGCAGGCTGCAGCAGCCACAGCGCCATACACAACACTTGTTTTCTATTCAGCTCCCTTTTCACAGGCGCAGTCCAGGAAAACTGAGCTCCCTCTAGGAGTACTCCCTTAGTGAGGATCAGGCCAGCCCCCTAGAAACAGATTCTAATTACGTGCTGGGAACTCTCCTGAGTATTTTCCATACAAAAAATTATTTGATTTGCTGGGCTAAGCTTTTGTTGCTGTGACAAAATACTGGAGTTGATCAACTTACAAGGAAGAAAGTTAACTGTGATTTATAGTTTCAGAGATGTTAGTCCATGCTTGGTTGGTTCTGTTGTCTTGGGCCAGTCGTGAGGCATTGTGGGAAGCCCCTCCTGGTCCTTGTCCTGACCCAAGAAGACTATATTCATAATCCCCAAACTATGTTATTAGAATACCAGCCAGTTAATTCTAATCTACCACTCCCAGTGCAACTCACGGTGAAAATAAAGACACTAAAGCATATCTACAATTATGGGGAGCCAAGGGGCCCCAAGTCCAGCCACGAAGATGCCTTTCTGGAGCAAAGATACCAACCCAGGGACCTATCTGGGTTTTATTCAGCTGAGAAGGAGGAGCTGTTTGAGGAGGAGTGAGAGAGAACTGTGGGAAGTAGGTGAGTACTGCGAGCTGGCCTAGGTAGGAGGCCTGCATTCACCCCTGTCATATGTAAAGGGAAAGATATGCCGAAAAAATAATTTACACTATACCCTAGAGATAGTATCTAGTGTTTCGGGGATCTGGTGCTTTAGCTCTGATGTGTCATCTTTCAAGCCCCAAGAAGTCATAGCCTCCATCTTGATGCTCAATCCCAGTCGACAGTATGGAGCAGTCGCTGGCTCTTCATCCTGTCTCAACCAGGCGCATATTAAAGAGCTGCAGGTGTGGATTATCAGGGAAACATGCATGCCCTCTTCAAAGACTACCACCAGCACCTCGACCAATATGCATTGCTTAAGGCCAATTTAAGGGATAAGGAAAAGTCCCAGCCAGCTGTGTACTTATCAATACAAGGAAATAAGGTCAGGCTCATACGAAACAGAGACGATTGCTATTCTTTCAAGGAGAGCTGCTCAGCTGGTCCTCCACAGTGCATCATGGTGGAAGTGCGTGGCAGAGGAAACATTTCACCTCAAGTAGCAGGGCAAGGGAGATAGGGTAGGGTCTTCTATTCCTTTCTGGGTCCACTCCATCTCGCCTAACTGCCGTCTACTAAGCACAGCCTCCTACAGCTTCTGCCATCTCCCAGAGGCACCACCAGCTGGTGACTAAGCCCTTAGCTTTTGAACCTTGGAGGGGCCACATACCACATAGCATAGCATTCTCCTGAGATCCCTAAGTACCATTATCACCCCTCTAAAGATGAGATAATTGAAGCACAGAAACTTTAAGAAACTTGCCTAACCCTCATGGCAGTGACATATGCAATTTTTTTTTATAATCTGCTTTTTAAATTTTTTTAAAGAGAGTACACGTAAGTATTAAAACAGAAAAACGTATAAGTTATGTAGAATTTCGCTTAACAACGTAACATGAATTTCACAGTATTTGTGGCAGTACATAGTGTTGTCTTCCAACCTGTTATTCGTATTACCAGATAAATGCATGTAAAATTAGAATAAGAAAATATAAGGAGAGAGAAAATACAAACAATTGAAAAAAGGCGACTACATAAATCAAATGATTAACTGCTTCTTTCCATAGACCAGCAGAAATGCACCGTGCAGTTGTCCAAGCCATCCTGCTTACATACATAGATAAATCTCTTTTCCCCACTCCCTCTCCTGTCCTTCTCAACTCAGCAACTCTTTCCTTCTGAATAAGTTCATTCCCTTTGCCCAGTATCTATTGTACTCATCAGATACCACACTGAGGCACCTCAAATTTCACAATCTTTATAGATTACTCTGATATGGAGATAGAACTGGAAAGCACTTATAAAGAAATTTGTACATTTGAGCCGCACTTTTCTTGTCTATAAAACTATATATTCAGTTACATAAATCATAAAAAAATCAAACAGTCCCACTTGGGATTTTACAAAAATATTACTTTTAGTAACATTTTTGCTGTTGAGTTAAAATAAGAATATCTGTGACAGTTTTTTTTTTTTTTTCCACGTGTTTGGTATTCCCGCAGGTGCGCAGAGCTCTTCAGCTGAGTGTTGCTACTACATGATTTGCCTGAAGCAGAAAGGCTGCAAGGGGCTGCACCTGAAGCTGCTGTGGGAACTCTTGCAGCCAGCGTCAATCAATGGCGGTGCTGCAGGAGGCTGACATACTGCATCATGCAATGATGATAGATGAGAGAGAGAGAGCTGCAGGCATCAGATATGGATAGCTACAATTATCCATGAATGTGTATCTTATCTTCTTCCCTGATGTTATCTTAGTGCTGCTCTAAAGAATACATCACCCTCGAGACTGTATAAGAATACAAATTTATAAGCATATTTCATAATGCTTGTGATATATATGTGGTATATATATATATATATATATATATATATAGTTTCTATACAAAACCTTTATCTCATAAAATCAGAGCAAATATTTCATTGATCTACTTTTTGACATAAGTATTTCAAAAATGAAGATTATTTTTTAATTGTAGAATAGTTTTGAACCACAATTTCTTAAAAATCTGAGCAAGAACATACCTTGAACAAATAGGCTTGGTTGATTTTCCTTTGCAAGTAAGAATAGTGTGTTTGAGTTACTCATATTTGGTGAGCAGTATGTCTTTTTACATTTCAGGGCTTAATGTGCCGATAGAACAAAGTTGGATACATCATTTGTATTTTTCTCTACTCTTACCAGAAATAAATAATAAGCATAAAAGAATACAAATTTATTTTTCATAGGACTAGTGACTGAGAAGGCTAAAATCAAAGCACCAGTAGGTTCAGTGTCTGGATAACCTAATTATTACAATTTGTTTTCTCCCAAGAATAAAAGCCTATCAAAATATCACTGCCGGGGCTGGGGAGATAGCTCCATGGCACAAGTGCCTGCCTGGCAAGTGTAAGGTCGTGAGTTTGAACCCTGGTCCCACAAAAAAAAAAAAAAAAAAAAATCACTGCCTAAGTACAAAATAAATAATAATTATTCCATTGTTAAAAAGAATTAATATTTTTAAGTTTTCTTTTAAATTTTTGGGTACAGGGTCTCACTCCACAGTTTGGACTCATCATGATCCTCCTGTTTCAGCCTCTTCAGCACCAGGAGTTGAACCCAGGCTCCTGCACTTACCAGGCAGGCACTGAGACCACTGAGCTATCTCCTCAGCCTGAGACTAATCTTTTAAATTATTGATTCAATTCCACATATCTTTAGATGTTGTTTAGTGATAGTTTACTTTCTATTTCTCAACTAAACAACATGAACTAATATATAACTAGTAGAGCTTCTCACATTTTATAATGCCTAATTGAAGACACTATGAGTTTAAGGCTGAAAATAGGTGCTTCAGGAAGAAATGTGAAATGATTTTACTTTTCGAAAGTGTATGTGTTTTTAAGAGATGTACTTCAGGCAGAATAATTAGAGTAAGTTTTAAATACGAGTATGTTTGCCCCCAATTATTTGTCAGACACCATGGACACACAGTCCCTGTGAGGATCCCGCTTGCCTGGGTTGAGACCATCTGGCGTGGTGACTGCCACGGTTGCCCCTGAGTAACCCTATCCTCTTGGCTGGAAACGTTCTGCCCCCGCGTTCTGACTCCTGCACTCCCCGCCCAGCGCCCATTCTGGCTTCCTCTGGTTAACGCAAACCCCATCTTGGGGACCTTCTGAGGAGCACATCCTGGGAAGCTATTTGTGATCATCGTTGTAGATATCACCTGATCTTCATTTTCTGGCCTCAGCTTTCCTATGCAGATATCAACAGGGCTGGTCAGTTACTGTGTGGCGCCCCTGTGAGGCTGGAAGAGCTGCGTGGCTGAGATTCTGTCTGTTGAGACTCAATAGTGCCAAGAATTCTTGTGGCATAGAGTATATACTAGGTGCTTCCAGACTTTTTCTGAATGAGTGACAGTTTACCAGTTAATTTTGTTAATGATATCCTGTGCACAGGGTAATAACATGAAACAGCTGCTCATCATCTTTATTTCTACTTTCATCCTACTAGTATTTCTGAGTGACCTCTTCTGCCTGAGTTTTTGTGGTTGTAGTTGTTGCTGTGATTTTTAATGTATTTAGTACAGGGTTTACAGGGGCTGCGCTACACAGATTAGACTCCTCGGGAGCCCTGTGTTCAGCCGCCAAGCACTGGGATCACACCTAGTACAACACCACGCCCAGTCTCAGTTGCAGTTTCAGAGCACCCCAGGGGCAGGGTGGGCATGATATGCAGGGTTGTGGGGCGTGGGGAAGTGAAGGGGGTAGGGAGTGGGGAATTGGTGGGGGTGGGGAGTGGGGGAGAGGGAGTGTGAGGATGGGGATGGAAGACCCGTCCTGAGCCTGCCTAAGCAGGCGCTTTAGTCCACCGAGCTCTCTGGCCACCCCCTTGCCTGGGGTTTTGACGTCCATTTAAACTGATGATTCTCAAAATAGCCTCTAGCTCAAGGGTTTTATTGGCCTATACAGTGCACCTTTGTAAAAAGCCAGTGTGTGAAGTAAAAGTTATCACTCTCTCAAGTAAGAAAACATAAATTTTACATATTATATTATGTAAACAATTTGGAGAAGATTCGCCTGAGGCCACCCAGCCTTACTCCCTCCCACATCTGGCTCCCAGAGGCCTAGGCCTCAGCCGCCTCTCCTGTGCGCTTAGGGCATTCGATACAGACAGGTGAGAGGACAGTGTCAGGTTCAGTGTAGCGAGCAGAGGGTGAATCGGAACTCGGAAAGACAGGGCAATGTCAGCTGCCAATCAAAGCGCCTCCAGGCCACAGAGAGACTGGGACAGGGTGTAGCCCAGGATACAGCGGCTTCAGGGATGTGAACAGCGTCCTTCAGACACACGAGTAGCTGCGTGCTGCTGCTTGCCGCTTGGTGCTCCAAGGCAGCAGACTAAAACGCCGCACTGACTGCAGCGGTCTCTGCCCCAACGCTTCTTCAGAACTGTGGGCTTCTTGCACTCCTCCTCCTCCCAGTCTCCTCTCTAGACGCCTGAAGACCCCCTTTCACTGACCTGTCTTCAACATCAGTATCTAGTCAGACAAAAAGCGTAAGTCGTACTGCAAAAGTGTGTCTTTCAAATGCATTTTCCTGTCTTGGCTACCACTGTTTTTCTACCCAAACCTGCATTAGCTGTCCCTAGGACTATTGAAGTCATATGTCCTCCTTTTTCTCAAGAGTGCTCATTAGTGTTTGTTACTTCAGAAAATACAGTGGATGGCTGGCAAGACAGCTCAGCGGACTAAGCACCTGCTTACGCAAATGCAGGGACCAGGGTTCATTCCTGGGTACCACATGCAGCTCTGGCCTGGCCCCGGGGCATGCTGAGCCTACTACTGAAACCGGGCATGGTGGCACATGCCTGTAATCCCAGCACTGGGAAGGCTGAAAGTGAGTCTGAGCTGCGCAGTGAGATCCTATACCAAATACATTAAAAAAAAATACATACATACATACATACATACATATATATACACATATATATATATATATGTATATATATGCACGCACACACACACACACAGACACACACACACATGATCATCTTATCTCCCAAATTTTAAAAACAACCTATCAAACCAACAAAAAAAGCCTGTTGTATCTTACTGGTTATTGAATAAACACTGCATGTTTTAGTTTTGCAGACAGAAGTCTTCACAGTGTCACTCACTTTCCATATCAACTACACTGTCCCTCTCTGGCCTTTGGGAGTTTCTTTGGTTCTGGACACATCAGGTCCTTTCTTTTTTCTTTTTTCTTTTTTGCGGGACCAGGATTTAAACTCACAACTTTGCATTTGGCAGGCAGGCACTTGTGCCACGGAGCTATCTCCTGGCCCCTAGGTCTTTTCATAAAGCCACTTGTGCAGAACTCTTCTCACTTCCCAGCTTCCTTTATTTAATTGGTGAAGCACAGTTCACCTCTAAGATTCATCTCAAATATTAAGTCTTCAGGACAACTTATCCAGCACTGCTGAAAGAGCCCTTTGTTCCACTGTATCTACTACAGGAACATTTTTACATGTCTTGTGATGCTGTTAAGTTATTTATGCCTTTCTATCTTCTGATCAAAATTTGCTGTAAGCTCCTCAAGAGCAGAGACATTGTATTCATTAAATCTTTCTCTTTCTCTCTCTTTTTATTTTCCTCTCTCTCTGTCCTTTATTTTCAATAACAAAATATTTCTTCTGAGTGTGTATAAACATTTTTCAGACTAATTTGACATAAAATAATATGCAAGAAAAATGTAGTTTGCACCAAAGTTAATGATGTTGCTTTCTAGAAAGGCTCCTGAATTGAAAACCAGAAGAGTGACCAAAAAAGT
>PVKN010029463.1:0-12987 GCA_004027915.1 Capromys pilorides
AGGAAATGGACAGTTTCCTAGATACCTGTGTAATGCCAAAGCTGAGGCAAGAAGCTATGCAAACTCTGAATAACCCAATAATGGAAAAAGAATGTGAAAATGTAACAAAAAACCTACCAACAAAGAAAAGCTCATGTCCCAGTAGGATTATATAAGAAATTTTGGGAAGATTTAATGCCAACTTTTCATAAATTCATCAATGAAATTGAAAGGGAAGCAATTCTACCATACTCATTCTAGGATGTAAGCATTAATCTGATTTAAAACAGAGAAAGACCCAACTAAAAAAGAGACTTACAGGTCAACCTCTTTAATGAACATAACATGTACAAGTCTCAATAAAACACTAGCAAAAACAATGCAGCAAATCAGCAATAAAATTATACATCATGACCAAGCAGGATTCCAGGAATACAGGGATAATTCAACAAATGTAAAATCCCCAAGATCATTTAAATAAAATTTGACAAAATCCAACACTTACTTCTGGTTAAAAAAAAAAACCAAAACTTGCAGTAGATCATAATAGACTGTTCTGTTAAGAACCATCTATAGAAAACCAACAGCCAAAATCATGTGTGAATTTGCCACCAAATGGGCATAAACTGAAGGCTTTCAGTTTAAGATCAGGAACAAAACAAGATGCACACTGTCTCCACTACTATTTAATATAGTTCAGGAAACATTAGCCAGAGCAATTACACAAGAGAGAGAAACAAATGGAATAATGATTGGATAAGAACTGAAATTATTACTTGCAGATGATATGATACTCTATATAGGAGACCACAAAATCTCCACCAAGAGATTCAGACTTAATAATCAAATTCCATAACATAACAGGAGACAAAGTCAACATTCAAAAATCATTATCACTTTTGTACTAAACAAGAAATTTACCGAGAGAGAAATTAGGAAAACCAGGCTTTTCACAAAAATATCTAAAAACCTGAAATACTCTGGAATCAATCTCACAAAAGAAAAAAGTTTTCAACAGTAAAAATTACTTTATGGTGAGAAGAGAAATTGAAGAGCGTTTCAGAAAATGGAAAGATATTCTTTGTTCCTGGATAGGGAGAACCAGCATTGTGAAAATGGCCATGCTCCAATATTGTTATAAAGGTTCAACACAATCCTGATTATAATAGCATTAGCATACCTCGCAGAGCTGGATAAAACATTCCTAAAATTCATCTGGAACTAGAAGAGACCCAGAATATCAAAAACAATCCTGGAAAACAAAGGAAAGGCAGAAGGCACCACTGTCCTTGACCTGAAATTATACTATAAACTATTCTGATAAAACCAGCATGGTAGTGGCATAAAGGCAGACCTCAGGATCAATGGAACAGATTAGAAGATTCAAACACAACTATAACAACACTAAGAAACCTTAACTTTGATGTAAGGGCCAAATATGCACACTGGAAGAAACATAGCCTCTTTATTAAATGGTGCTGGAAGAACTGGCTTTCCACATGCCAAAGTATAAAATTAGAACCATGTTTATCACCATGCATAAACTACAGCCTAAATGGATCGAAACTTTTAACATTAAACAAGAAACACTAAATCTTCTCGAAGAAAATGTAGGCAGAAATCTTAAAGGCATAGTAGATAGAGAGATCCTGAACAAACACCAAACTGCACAGCAAATACTTCACAGAATTAACACCTGGGATCTCACCCTTTTTGAAAAATTTTCACACATCAAAAGAAATTGCTAGGCCAGGGAGATAGCTCACTAGAATAAGCTCTTGCCTGTCAAGCACAAGGTCCTGAGTTCAATCTCTGATACCACAAATAAGTAAATAAATAAAATAAAAATTAAAAACAAAGAAATTACCAACAGAGTAAAAAGAAAACTCCAGGCAGGAATGGGAAAAAATATTGCTTACTGTTTCAACAAATGTCTCACATCTAGAACATACAAAGAATTTTTAAAAATCAGGTATCCTGAGTTCAAAGACCAAGAACAAAAATGGGCGTATGACATTCCATATATAGGCAATATATAAAAAATATTCAACATCACTGTTCATTTGCAAAACCCAAATTAAAAGAATACTGAGATTCCATCTCATCCCAGGAAGAAAGACCAATATAGAGCACTCAGTCAATAACAAATGCTGGATGGGCTATGCAGGGAAAAAAGGAGCCCTTCTCTACTGTTGGTGGGAGTGCAGAGTGGCATAACCACTATAGAAATCACTGTGGAGATTCCTAAAAGAGCTAGGATTGAAGAATCCATTCAAGCCAACTATTCTCAACCTTGGTATTTTTCCAGAGGAATTCAAAACATGATACCACAGTGATATATGTGCACTTAATGTTTCCAACTACAGAATTTATCATAGATAAATCTTGGAAGCAGCCCAAATACCCACAAATTCAAGAATGGATAAAGAAGTGGTATTTTTATGCAATGGAGTATTATTTATGCATGAAAGGAATACATTTGAGGCTTTTATAGGTAAATGGGTGCAACTAGAGAACATACACTTACATGAAATAAATTAGACCTGCTTGTGCACACATCATATTGTCTCACTGTGTGAAAACCTCAATGAGAAAATAAAATCTGAAAGATGCTATAGATACTGGGAAAAGTGAACAAATCTGTTCAAAAGCAAGGAATTAAAGAGTGTGGGACAAAGGCAGGAAAGGGAATAAGGGAAAGAGGAAAACCTATGTATGTAAGCAGAGTGGTTTGGACAACTGTACTATGGATTTCTACTGATTCATGGAAAGGAGCTGTTAATGCTGAATTGGATTTTTCTTCATTTTTCAATTCAGTTTCCTTTTCTCTCTTCTTACTTTCTTATATATGCTTTTTGCTTCTAGTTTTGTATACATATATCTGATAATACAAACAACCAATTTGAAGATAATATGCAATACAACAATTCTGTGAAGTTCACATTATCTTTTTTTGTGAAATCCTATATCAAAAGAAAACTTTTTTAAACTCTATAATTTTATTTGTTTGTTTGTTGTTTGTTTGTTTATTTATTTATTTAGTACAGGATCTTGCTACACAACTGCACCTTGTAGTGGTCTTCCTGTTTGAGCCTCCCCATCATGGAGATTACAGGTGGGCACCACCACTCCCATTTCAGGGGCCTGTTGGGGCACCCAGGGTTTCAGGACTGGCACAGCATGCAATGCCAGGGATCAAATCCTTATCTGCCAAACTATCTCCCTAGTCCTCTGTATCTTTTAATGTTTTAGTTTTTATTCTCTTTAAAATATATAAAAATAAGAAAAGTGAAAAAAATCTGTCACACTCATCAATATCTCCATACTCAATATACTCTGGTCTACTTTTCATATAAAAATTATTTCCTTCACAGAATTGCAGGGATGTTTTCTCACTAGTGAAGAGTTTGCCAGTTCAATTATCTTCCCATGTGTGAAGACATGGACTTTAGTCTCAGCTCTCTTTTCACAAATCACTACAATAGTTCACCTGACTATTAAATTCCCTCTTATTGAAGCTTCAGGAACAACTTATAATTGTGACTCTTGTCTACCAGAATACTAAATGATCTATGTAAACATAAATTTAATCATATCACTGAGCTTCTTAATTTACTTATAATTGGCATCAGTTTGAGGTAGAAGTCTAGATCTTTCTAGAAATTTTTAGCTTTTAGGTGGAAGTCTCAATCTTTAATTTTGTAGCTCTTTAGTGTTTTCTCTAATTCACTCACTTAGTACATGAAATATGACATTTTCTGGGGTTCTAGTGCCTCTCTTTCATTTAAACATGTAATTGTTCTAACACATTCATCCAGAAAATTTATTTTTTTTTAAATTATCAAGGGCTTATAATGCACCAGGTAATGAATACTATATGTTTTACTTAATCAGGAAACCTAGAAAGATGTTAATGCTCCCACTCACATTACATGTAATAAACTTATGGCTTAAAGGAGATAAATAACTTACTTAACATACATGGGAAATTTTCACCAAAATGTGAATGAAATTAATTCTTGATTGTCTCCAACCTCAGAACAATGCTTTTCTTTGGGAGGAGGGCAGCTCAGCCTGCCCTAGGGGTGGGGCTTACGCAGCATGTGCTGGGGATAGAACTTCGATCCCTGCAGTTGTCTAAGTTTGCCTAAGCAGATGCTTTAGACTGCTGAATCATCTCACTGACCCCAATACTTTGTTTTTAAGGACTTTGTGTTTGACTTTGAAAGGAAGAGTTTGTACCTTGCCTATATTTTTCTGGAGTAGCCAATACTTTCATTAAGACAGCCCTTAATTATTTTATTTATTTCTTTGGTTTTTTAATTTTTTATTTTTTCACAGTACAGTCACCTTTATTCTGGGGTTAGAGCAAGGCTATAAGCACTGCAAAAAGAGGAGCACAGGCTAGGGGCAGCCTCACAGCAGTACAGAGTGGGAGGGCAAGTTAGACTTTTTAGATTATTTTGCCTTACAGACAGAAATGCTAGACTCGTGAAAACAGCCCTGTCTCTCTTCTCCCATTTATTCAATGAGAAAATCTCCTTATTCTCTCTAACTCCTGGTCTCACATAATACCCCAGATGGAAGGACAGTCCTTCTTCATTCCTGCACGCTCCGTTTGTAAGTATCTCTCAAGGGAGAAGCCAGGCAGAGCTGGTGAAGCTTGGGAAGGTCCTTTAAGGCAAAATAGTGGAGTGCTCAAGGTGTGTGTGTGTTAAGGCAGGTGTCAACAGCAGCGGGCAGGGGGACGGGCACAACCACTGGGCTAGGCATCAAGGGCGCATCTTTCTTTCTTTCTTTCTTTCTTTCTTTCTTTCTTTCTTTCTTTCATCTTTGAGACAGTGTCTCACTGTGTAGTTCAAGCTGGTCTTGAGCACTTTGTAGCTCAGAGTGGTCTCAGATTCATATCAGTTCTCCTGCCTTAGCATCCCGAGTGCTGGGGTTTCAGACATGAGCTACCATGGGTGGCCTCAATGGTGTTTTCTAACCAGTCTGGCTTCCCTCTTCAACAGCCTCCCTCCCCCCATCAAGTTTTATTCCCACCACCTACTAAATCCTACCTTTCAGTTTCTAGTCTCTAAGTCTGCAAGTAAATTTGATGTTTTATGGGCTGGGGAGACAGCTCCGTGGCACAAGTGCCTGCCTGGCAAGTGCAAGGTCTTGAATTCAAACACTGGTCCCACAATCAATCAATCAATAAATAAAATTTAATGTTTGTTGTGGATTTGTTTTTGAAGGCATTCTTCTCTGGAGCATGTAGCATTTTGAGTCGCCACTGTTCCCTTCCCTGTGTTATTCCCTCCCACCCCTGCTCTCCCCTAAACAATGTTGATGCTAAACACCACAAAAATGGGCAGACATAGTGGTGCAGGTTTAATATGCATATATGTAGAATATATATGTACACACAGTTAGCATGGTCAGGGTGGGGAAGTGTGTCTTGGAACAGGCAGGAGGCTGGGGTCACTCACGCTGCTCTGGTGATTTTGGCTAGGAGTTCACAAGCCCAAGAGAGGCCAGGGTATCGGTGAGAAGGGTTAGCAGGGCCCCTCCTGGACTGAACTGTGATGGGGATCAGTGCAAAGGAAAACACTATGGTCAACTTCACTGATTTCTGGCTGAAGGAGTGTCCCAGACTAAGCAAAGAGAAGGTTGCCTCTAATATTCACATGGGAAACCAGTGGTGGAGGAAGATTGAGGTTAAAATCTATGGATTTCACTTCTTCATCTCCCTGAGATTCAGGGTCAGCATACACAACAGTCTGAGTAGGACGACAATAAAGGTGTGGAAAGGGGCCCCTCAGCCTTCATCCCAGTGGTGTATATTCTCAGCATCATCTGGTGTGGGGTGGGATCAAATGCTGTCTGCACCATAGGATTTGATCTTTTGGACAGGAAAAGGACCCAGGGTGCTGTTCTCATTAGATCCCTGGCTCATACCTATCTTATGCCTACAAGAAGGGCATGAAAAGGGACCTGCTGGCACCTAGGTGCTCCGACCTGTGGGAGCAGCACCAGGAAACGACTCCAGACAGTCCATCAGAGGGACACAAATACTGAATTCTGGCTTGGCTTTGCCCCTTCCGTGTAAGAGGTAGTGGACTTTTCACCTTCCCTCCCCACTGCTTTTCCTTTTATCTACTCACCTCTCTGATACCCGATCTCCACCTCAGCTCCTCAATGTAGGAAAATGCTTGTCTTTTCTGCTTGACACTTTCAAGATGTGAGGGGAGAATGGAAAAGAGGGAAACAGGAGGAATATGCCAATCTCTATTCGCGTAGAAACAATCCCCCTCTTTCTCCTAAGGTAGGGAAACTTAAAACCCCACTCTCTGCCGCGTCCCCTGGCTGCAATCCCTTTATGAGAAGGAACTATATGAGTTAGACATATAGACAGCCAGCCAGAGCATGCGCGCACACATGAACGCACTCACACACACACACACACACACACACACACAGTAAGGAGGTTAGGATCAGGTTAGTAAGCGGGTACGTGGAGGGGTTGTCCTTGCTCCTTCCTGTGGAGGATGGGGAAGGGAGTGGTCCCCAATGAAGGTCCAACCTTCTTCTTCATCCTCCCTTTTGCTCAGGCTTTCTTAGGTGGAGGAGCCAATTTGAAGAACTCTTCTTCAGAGCGCTGCCAGATAATGCCTTTGTATTCCTTGGCACTGAGGATTCGGGTTAGCTTGGTGCCCAACTCTATTTTGAGATCTTCAGCATTCGGATTGTGTAGTCAACCATTATAGTGAGTGAGCAGGTTAGGACGACGGGAAATCCCAAAGATCTGCTTAGTACAGGAGAGGTTGTCTTTGTGTCTTAGTTACTTTTTATTTTTTGCTGGGACAAATACTGACACTCAAAATGAAGAAAGGAAAGGTTTATTTAGCTCACAGTTACTGGAGGTTTCAGTCCATATTTGGCTGGCCCAAGGTTGAGTGGAACAGGGCAGAGAGCATCCGGTTCATGGCGGCGGAACAGCAACAATCACAGCAGAGGCAACCGACCAACCAAGGCGCAGAGAGCAACAGCCAGCGTCTGTCTCTCTGTCTCTCTTTATATTACATTCAGGCTCTCTGCCTCAATCTATCCACCTTAGGCCACACTCATAATCCCAGAAGGACTCAGATCCATAATCCCATCTGTACTAAAACACATAATCCCAGTGGATCAAGAGTCAAGTAATCCCAGCAGTACTCAGACCCATAGTCCCATCAGTACTAAAACACGTAATTCCAGTGGATCATGACTCAAGTCTCAAACTCTAGAAGTTCCCACCCCATGATTGCATGAGGCTTTGGGAGGACAACTAGACATAAACCATAACACTTTGCCCAGCTTGTTGTGACTCTCCAAGAAGCTAAACCAGGCACTGCCCGTGGTGACCTCCTCACCTTTTGCATTGGAGATGTCCTCCTTACAGTCTCATTTGAGCTGCTTCAGGTCTTCAGGTGTGATGTTGTTGGTCAGGTCCTGGAGGAGAGCCCGGCACTCAGCCATGACACCTGGTGCTCAGGGCACAAGTACACCTGAGCCCAGCTCCCAAGCAGCATCCAGAATATCCCCTTCTGCTTTTACCACCGCTACCTTTTCTGCCCGCAGCTTTTATTCATTTTTTTTTTAAATTTAATGTTTGTTTGATTGATTTGGTACAGCGTCTCACTATGCAGCTGAAACTTATAGTGATCCTCCTGTTTCAGCCACCGCAGTAGTGGGATTACAGGTGTGGGTCACCACACCCACTCTTGATGGCCAGCATGGCATGCAGTACCAGGATTGAACCTGGATCCTTGAGCTTGCCAGGGAGGAACTCATACCACTGAGCTACAAACCTTGCCTGGCTCCTTATTATTATTCTTATTGTGGTTACCTAGTTCATTTTATCCATAAATCATTTTATAATACTGATAAGGTTTATTATCAAGACATAAGCAAGAGGTTTAAATAATGTGTAAAACCACACTTGGCAACTATCAAACACATACAATCAATAAAATTTAGAATGATATAAAGATCTATAGATACACAGTCCTTTATATTCCTTCCTTTATACTCATAAAATAATCAATATATGACAAAAGCTAAAGGATAATTGTCAGACGGAAAGAAAATATAAATTAAAAGGAAACCTCAGACACCACGGAAGCCATGGTGCTCTTAATTTACACTATCTGCATGTTTCACACACACTTGTGGTTCTTATATTCACTTGAAATGTATACTTGTCTAAACTATTCAGAAATGGAGTTTTGTAAATAGCTGTGATTAATTTTATGAATTATTTTAGTTCTGATACAGTGACAAGATAATCGGTCAAATATTATTCTGAATATTTATTTGAAGTGGGCTGGGGATTAAATTAATATTTTTATAGGAGACCAGGGATATAGCTCAGTAGAATAAGTGCTTGCCTGAGGGTCCTGAGTTCAATCCCCAGTACCACAAAAAACAAAAGCACAAATAATATTTTTATAGAAGCTTTTGAAAAAAATATGTTGCCCTCTAGACATCTGTGACTGTTACAGAGAACTTGGCCCTTCCTCAGGTTGTTTTCATGACCAACTTTGAGCTAAGACACCAACTTTCCTTTTTCTTAGAGCTAAACAAAAGAATGCTTCTTCCTGGACCTCAAACCTGTTAGTTGCAGGGCTGGAAGGACACCATTACCATCAGTGGTTCTGATGCTCAGGCCTTTGGCCTCAGATGGAACTGAACCATAGGCTCCTTAGGCTCTCATCAGGAGAGCTTACAATGCAGACATTAAAACTGGACAATTTTCAGTATTTTAATATTTCACAAATATATATATATATATATACATCCATCCTGTTGGATTTATTATTCTAGAGAAGATCAAATAGGAAAATTATCACAAATTTTTTTTTTTAATTTTTTTTTTTAATTTTATTTATTTATTTGTTTGCTTGTTGTGTTTGTTTGTTTCTTTATTTATTCATTTTGTGGCTGGCTCAGCCTGCCCTGGTGGTGGCGCTGGAGCAGCATGTGGTGCCGGGGATCGAACTGCAGTCCCCGCAGTTGCCTGAGCCCTCCTAAGCAGGCGCTTTAGACCACTGAACCATCTCGCTGGCCCCGAAATTTTTGAAGGAAAAATATAATCAATCATCAAGCAAACATTAGTTTATATTTTAGAGAAAAGAAATAATGCTTGCATCACAAATATGTAAAATAGACTTTATCTGATTTCCCACCATATAATGCAAGATTTGGGGGCTGGGAAGACAGCTCAGTAGAATAAGTGTCTGTGTGGCAAGTGCAAGGTCCTGAGTTCAATCCCCAGTACTGCAAGGATTTGACTGGCCGTGGGAGATGCAAAAGTTACATGTTCTGTCATATAGGTCTTGCTTTAACTTGCTCTTAACCATCCCACAGAAAAGTTTAACCATGAGGCGTAAAATGTAAAGCTAGATTAGTATGCTGAGCTGTAAAAGGCTTAAATCATCAGCTTCCACCATTGCCAGTTCTGCCAATAACCCACTGAGATTATGGAACATTGGATTATGTATACAACTACTTTCTCTTAGTTCAATGAGAAGAATTTTTCCTTTTTACCAACAATGATTAGAAAAATGATCATGTCTACACCCTGTGCTCTGTATAACTACTAGGAGGACAACAACATGCAGTGTATCAATTGTTGAGAATGTACTACTAACGTGTTTTGAAACTGTTGCCTTGTTATTTCTTATTAAAAATAATAGAAAAAAGAATTTACAAGTCAGGCATTGAACTAAAGAAAAAGAAAACAAAAAGATTAAATGGTCAAGTAAGCTAAAGAGCAAAGTCTTTGTTTAGTATGCAAGAGTTCTGAGGACAGGCCTAAAATTCTGTCAGGGAATACAGCTGATCACTTCCATCAGCCAGAATTTCTACCCCAAGTCCAAAATAACATCGAACTGAATCTATTTTATAACCTCAATCATGTATTTTCTTTAATTTACTTTTGAGGTACTATTACATTGTAAAGCCTAGTTGAACTGTGATTCTGAAACAAGTGAAGAATTAGGGTGAAATATAAATACATCAGAATTGTTCTACTTTCCGCTCAGTTGTAAGATGCGTAAAAGTCTGTTGATCTTGAGTCCAGGACCATTTTTTATGGCACGTGAAATGAGGCTAACAGGAAGCATGAAGTCCACTTGAAGACAAGCAATTCTGAGAAAATACAACCAAACATTTGTCACCTTAAACATCATTTATTAAGAAAAAGTCTAAGTTTACACACCTATTTACTCTCAATTTTCAAGCAGATGTTTTCATTTCTTTTCCTTTATGAAACTTGTATCTTGAATGAACTTGTGAACTGCCTGCTACTTTAACTAGAAACACTAGAAAAAGTCTTTCACATGGAATAAAAGTTATTTCTCTAATCCTAGTCTAATCTTTCTGCAATAAAGATATGGTAGGGCTTTTAAAATACATAGAAACTGCAGGTAAGAAAAATCTACTGCTGCACCTTAGTCTTGTGGCTCCTTTGCTACATAGATGTAAAATAACAGTTGTCTTGAGTAAATAAGGCCAACAGATGAATTTCACAATGTAGTCACAATTTTGTGGTGCCAGCAATTAGAGTGTTTTGTAAGATTACCAAAGTGTTCAAGGGAGAAATATACTTATATGTAAATAAAACGAAATGTCCTTTTATCCCATTAGTAACACTGATTTTTCTTTTACTTTCTGAATGTATAAATCTTGAAGATAGTTTGATTAATGTAGACTAATAATAATAATAATAATAATAATAATAATAATAATAATAATAATTGCTACCTCACTAAGTGGCAGATACAGGTATATTGTTTTCCCTAATTTACACAGGAACAAATCTAAGGTCTGAGTAGAATAAGCAATAGCACCATGGCTACGATACCCCTAGTAGAGGTGTGATGTGGGCTCCTCCATCTGGCTTAGAGCTGGGATTCACTGTCAACCCCTGCTCTGCTGCCTGGGCACTGGACCAAGAAGGTGAATCAGGTCACTTCTGGAAGGCGAAAGAAGTGAACACCACTATCAGGGGATTCTCTGGGTTGAATGTCTGTGCCATTTCAGTACCTGCATGCTGAAATTCTACCCTCAGTGTAGTGACTCCAGGAGGGATCAGGCAGGGCACTGGGAGGGAAATGGAGGCTGAAGCCGGCAGCAGTGAGATTGCTGCCTTCGTCAAGCGACCCAGAGTGTGCTTGCTTCTTCAGGCTTGCAAAGTCTGGGAAGAAGGTGACCTTCTATGAGCCAGCGTGCATTGCCATTCAAAACTGTATCTTTTGACCTTTCGATCTTGAACTTCATGGAGCACAGAACCCCGAGAAAGAAATTTCTTTTGTTTATAAGGTACCCAAGCTGTGCTATTCTGTTAGAGTAACACAGAATGAGAAAAAAGATAAATACTTTCAAAGGGTGATTGTCCCTGATCTCACAATTAAAATAAAAAAGGCAAAACAACAGATTTTTTTTCCTTTTTGTACGAGGAATCAAACTGAGGACCTTTCATTTGTGAGGCAGGTACTTGTGCCACTGAGCTATTTCCCTAGCCCAGAAAAAAGTAACTGAGATTAAGAAATTTTTCTGGTGAATTTAACCTGTTTAACCTGAGGAATTCTGAAGAGCTAGAATAATAAAATGGCCATTGTGAAAGGAGCTTGAGTGGCTTTTCCCCCTTTATGTCTCTGGATAGCACAACTGGCCTTCACATATGTAAGTTAGGAAAGGTGTCTAGTCTGGGTAACACATGGAAAAATAAAAAGTGTAAGTTTTCTTGAATAGTTTCTCAGCATAGCTTAATAGAAAAAAGAAAAAAAAAGAAAACACCACATATTATAAAATATTGTTCTTGGTTTCTGTTTGTTTGCTGTTGTTCGTGGAATCAAACTCAGAACCTCACACTTGCCAACCAGGCCTAAGTTGGAACTCTGACCCTCTTGGTGGTTTTATTGTGTAGAACAAGAAAATAAATTATCACTTGGTTTTCACAAACTCATTATTAAGAAAGCTATAAATTGCTTAGCCTAAGAAGCAGCTAAAACTCTGATCATCTCAAGCACTTGAAGCTTTTCTTCTATGTTGTTAACAAGTCCTGAGACAGGAAGCAACCTTCAGAGTCAATAAATACCTTTGTGAGAAATTAGTGATGCTCCCAAGGAGACTGGGATGGAATTGGCAGCAGTGCCAGCTGTGTAGGTGACGATAATGCCTCAGGGCTCTCTAGAGGCTGGGAATGAGCTTCAGTGTAGAGTAGCAGAAGCTTGGATAGGAGGAGTAGGTTGAACATGAGCAGGAGCATCTTCAGCAGCAGGGGCAGACACACTGCATGTAAAAGCAACCCAGCTCACAGGTAAGTGCTGCAACCACGGCGTGGCAGGCAGTGCTGCCTGGTGCTCACTACTCTTTGGGGCTGGTATGGTGCGATGCTACTTTCTCTTTCTCTTAGTTCAATGAGAAGAAAGATTTGTACTAATAGTGTTTGGAAAAGACAGCATGTCTGCATCTTGCACTCTGAACAACCGCTAGGAAAACAATATGCAATGCATTAATTATTGTAACTGTCCTACTAACCTGTTTTGAAACTGTCGCATTGTTATTTCTTTCTCATTAAAATTAATAAAATTAACAAAGAGGAGAATATATTTATTGGGGAAAGAACACTCCTGTGCAAGAGAGGGACAGGAGGAGTAACGTGAGTGAGTGGTACACCTGATACATCAATCTTAGCTCGGTAAAATTATTTTAATTATTTGAGGAAGATTTTTTTTTCAGTGGTGCATCTTTCTGTTCAGGAGTATGTTTTATCTTTGTGTTTATTAAAAGTTTTGAAGTATAATTTCTTTAAATCTCTTGAAATATAGTTTATTAAATTCCCCCATTTTCATATAAAAAGAGAAGAAACAAAAGAATGACTCTTTGGAATGGTAATACAGAAGACCACACTACGGATTCCATCATCTTGATTTTCCTCCCCGCAAATATGGCCCCAAGGGAAATTTTAATATTTGAAAA
>PVKN010029464.1:0-12997 GCA_004027915.1 Capromys pilorides
GGCAGAACAGCAACAACCACAACAGAGGTAACCAACCAACCAGGGCACAGAGAGCAACAGCCTGAGTCTGTCTCTCTGTCTCTCTGTCTCTCTTTATATTACATTCAGGCTCTCTGCCTCAGCCTATCCACCTTAGGCCACACCAATAATCCTAGCCCTACTCAGACCAATAATCCCATCAGTACTAAAACACATAATCCAAGTGGATCAAGAGTCAAGTAATCCCAGCAGTACTCAGACCCATAGTCCCCTCAGTACTAAAACGCATAATCCCAGGGGATCATGACTCAAGTTTCAAACTCTAAAAGTCCCTGCCCCATGATTGCATGGGGCTTTGGGGGGACAACTAGACATAAACCATAACACCCACTCTCTGTCCAGTTCCAGGCACTCTCAGGTCCTCCTTATCAGCTCTGTTTCTGGCCCAGGCAGTGTGGCCATCGTGATTATACCAGAGCTGACGTGACTGTTAGAGGAAAGGACGTGAAGGCTACAGTGTGAGGCCACTGGGCCTGGCTTGGTGGGCACTGGTGGGGTCAGATCTCTTTGAACCTTTGAAATCATCTGTACATTCACAGTCCTGTAGGGATCCCTTGATCTTTCAGGGTGATGTGTTATACCTGGGGGGAAACAGAGGCAGGAATGAGGAAAAGAGACTAGAAAACAAGAGCTGGGTTAGGAGGTGGCCCCTCTGCCTGGTTGGTGAGAGCCCCCAGCGCCACAGAGGGGCATTTATTTATATCTTTGCAAAGTTAGTAACACGTGACACAAGGTTGCCTAGTGACTAATAGCTGACATTAACCAATCAGGATGCTTACCTCAGGACTGAGGTAGCTTGACTTCGTTAGGCACTGAGGCTTCTTCCTGCTTTCACACATTTGACCCATATCTAGCTTCCATGGCTTCCAACAGGTCCTGGTGTGGGTCCCTCTCACAGTCATGGGCCCCAGGGTATAGATGAAGTAGTTTGAGGCACAATGATATTGAACTCAGGTACTGTCTGTAGCTTAATTAGCATTTCAAGAAATGGAGTGTAATAAACAAAGCCCAGGGACAGCTGTGTTTTGTTACTGAAAATCCCAGAAACCTGGGATAGGGGAATCCCAGAAAGCTGAGACTCCAGGTGATAGAAAGCTTCACCTGTGGGCTCCCTGTTTGTTGCTTTCTCCCTTGCTTGGGATATGTTAATGGTTAACATCTGTATGAACCTAGTCATAAGGAAAAGGTGGAAGTCAATAGAGATCGTGGTCACATTCGTTGACTATGCACATGGTCCTCCTTTACTAAAGTGATTATGCATGAGATCACACTCACTAGCCGAAATAAAGCTGAGTTGCTTTTGGGGTTCTTTGCTCACTGAGGGATGAATCTCAGTGAGTCCTCTGAGCTACCTTCATCTGGTCTTCTAGTTGTTTCTTTCGGCACCAACTCATAACATACAACAACTGCCATGTCTCCTAAGGATAAATTTTATTTATCTGGAAACTGTAAACTTCTATAAATAAAATGTTAGAGGTACAATTTTAAAAGGTATAACAAAATCACTTCATTGAAGACAGAACGAAATGATAGATAGATACCATGTTGGAGTAAGGTTGTAAGCCCAGAGTCAGGGCTTTTGTTTTTAGCCCCTTTTAGTCCATGCTAAGAGAGGACTCCCTTTTTGAAATTTGTTACGACTTGATTGGCTGTTTCAGGCTCTGGGACCCCTGATGTGGCCATCGACCTTGTTTATTACCTGCATGCTAATTCTTGGGCAAGCTCCTTTAGTCCTGCTGTATCCTGCTAGCTGCTATCTCTGGACATATGATAGGCCTTGCATAAAAGTCCAAATTAGCAGTTAGTAAAGGAATCCATGTACACATTAGTGCATTGGTCAATACACACACACACACACACACACACACACACACATATATGCACTTGTGCAGGTGTGAGTACATATTCTACCCACTGAGTTTTTTTTTTTTTTTTTTGGTGGGACCAGGGTTCGATGAGACTCATGACCTTGCACTTGCCAGCCAAGCACTTGTGCCATGGAGCTATCTCACCGGCCCCGGGTTTTCTATGCCATAGCCTGCTCCCCACTTGTCTCCTTTGCACTTAACTAGAGGTGAAGAGAAGGGAATTGGGGCCCTGGTACTAAGCGGGTAGGGCCAGGCTGCTTATTGGTTCCCCTTGCTTCTCTTTCTACCTTTCTCTAGCAAAGGCTTGAACTCTTTCTAGTCAGGATTTGCCAGAGACCTCAGGAAGGGTCTTACCTTTCCCTACCTGTCCCCCAACTTTCCCTGCAGTACCCCTTAGTGAAATGTAGACCATTGGCTTTTGGGGTTCTGATGAGAACACTGCCTAGCCTGTCTCTGTGGGTCTGCCCATGCTCTGATCCCTTAATCTGGGATTTGCTCATTCACTGGGTATGACTGGGCTCTTTCAACCTGTACTGGCCTGTTCGGGGCCCTTGAGTTAGAGTCCTTCTGTATGCAAACACAGGTGTGAAGAAACTTCCCTGTTTAAAGAACATCTGTGCAGAGGGTGTGAAGGGGCCTCCTGGGGGAGAGCAGAAGGTGAGTGCAGCATGGCGAGCACAGCCCTGGGGAGGTAGAGCTGGGCTGCAGTTCCCATGGCCCTTTCACTAGCTCTGTGAGCAGAAGGAAGTCACTTGACCTCCTGTATCTAGACTTCCCTCTTGATAACAGGTGAGCACAGAATCAGTATTCCAGGGCTTTTGCAGGAATTTTCCAATTCTTCATTAAACTTTCTAGATCACATGGCACAAAGTATAAGGTCTCCTATGCAGCCACACTTATAAGGTCCACATTAGTTAAAGGAAATTGAATAGTTTCCTGCCAAAGTGGGAACCCGAGCCGGCTGTGTCAGGCTGACTAATGGAGTCCATGGCAGTTTTGTACCTGGAGGACAGATTTTCAGGCTCCAAAGGAGCTGCATACCTGGCCCTCCTGCAGTCCACTGCCCATTGGCAGAACGTGATCCTTGACTACCTGAAGTCCACGTGTTTTCTCACCAGACTTATGCTTGCACCACTGGTCATGTGGAGCATCCAGCAGGCTGCTGAAAGGGTCGGACATGCCAATCAGGAGCCAGGATTCCCTATTGCCAGGGAGCTAGCGAATACCCAGGCTTCTGCTGGAATGAACTTGTATATTTTCTCCTTTCCTTCTACTTCTCATACCTAAGGTCTTTGTAGCCCTGATTGTTTTCTGTATAAAGCAGTATTACTGATATGATATCTTGTACCACTGGTACCACAGGTTCCAGATGACACAGTGATTTAACAGGACATTTGAGTTCATATCTAATATCCAGGTCAAATATGGGTCAGGAACTGGGGTCAGGTCAGAATCGAGGGACTTGGACAGCTGGAGGCCTTAGCCTGGCCTGGCCTGGCCTGGTCTGGGTGTAGTGCTGTGTGGAGTCCTACAAGGGTCGCCTCTGGACAGTTTTCCATCTTGTGTTGGAAGCAGGAGAGGTGTCTGGTCCCTTGGAGCCCTGATGTTCCACCCTAGCTCACACGCCAGCTGTGCCCTCTGCATTCTGGACCCCTGAGCTGGTCAGAAGCACAGTCTCTAGCTGGCTGGCAGGACATCGCAGTGGGGGTATATTGTAGAGGGACACCTTTGACACCCTGTCACTCCATCAGGTTCTTGCATTTAGATTCACAAATAGGGTAATATGCGAATCGGATAACTTGTATAATCATTAGCCAGTTAACTGAAATGTCTAGTTTCTCCAGTAGGAAAACCAGGAGACCACAGTCTCAGAGTCTCTCTGCCTTGTCCTTGGGTCTTGCCCACTTCACCGATCCTATTCCTGCCCAGGGCGCCCTCATTCCTTATATGGAAAGCATCAAAGAACCTTCTGATTTGCAAGTGTTCTCCTTGTGGCGCTGAATTAAAATCTCAGGCAAGGACGCCCCTTTATGGTCTGATCCAGGCGGCCTGAACCTCCCAGGGCCCACACTGCTGAGAGTGTGGGTAGGAGAAGCCGGAAGTTAGCTTTGTTTTTGCACAGGTTGGCGGGTGTCTTTGCCGCCCCTCCCTTCCTGGGGACCCAGGACAGACAGTTCTGAGGGAGAAGCAGAACGAGCCCTGCTCTGGGCTTCGGAGCTTCCAAGTGTAGCTTCCGGTACGGTACAGCCTTCCCCTAGGCTCTCCCTTCCCGGGCTGAGAGCGGGCGCCGCCCCCAGTTTAGCTGCCATCCGGGTGGGCGGAGGAGGAGGGGAAGGTGGGAGGGTCGGGGAAGAGGCCAGCGCTAGGCCCCGCCCCGGCCTCCCCTGCTAGAGGGATAAAGTCGGCTTCTGAGCTCTGGAGGCCCAGAGGCTCTGCCCAGCCCAGAGAACCAGCACCATGTCCGTGGTCCTGGGTTACTGGAATGTCCGTGGAGTGAGTGCGATGTCCGCCCGATGGGTGGGAGGAGGGCCCGGGACTGGGACATGAGGAGCAGCTGGCGAAGATTGTTGAAATGGCATCTTGCGGGTTCGCCCTGGTTCTCTGCCTGCCTTTTCAGTATTCGGGGTCTCCTTACCTCTGAGCCTAGATGTGGCTGTGTGTACTTTTGCGCGCGCGCGCGTGCAAGCCAGGTGGTGCTCCAGAAGTGTGGGACTTGACTGGAGCAGGACAACTCCCAGGGCCAATGTCCTGCCTCTGATGTGTGCCTCTGCCTCTCCCAGCTAACGCATCCCATCCGCCTGATCCTGGCATACACAGACTCCAGCTATGAAGAGAAGAGATACAGCATGGGGGACGGTAATGGCGCGCCCCTGGCCCTACTCCAGGGCAGTGCTGCTGACAGGCACCTGGCAGCCCAAGCCCTGGCCATCTGTGGCTCATATGGGCAACTTTCCTGTGGCTGCACCAGGAGCCAACCTCTTCCAGAAACCTTAATGAGGGTGAAGTTTGGCCGTAGACACAGGACGCTGGAGTGGAGCTCCGGATCGCTTTCAGTGAGGGTTGGGCTGCCCTCTGGAGCTTATGGAAATATTTTGAAGACGTTAATCATATGGGGTCCTCAGCCCTCAGCATTGATGCACCCTCCAGGCTGCTGGCCTGAGATGTGAGCCTACTGGCTCAGAATCCAGGTCCACTGCTGGAGGTCCTGCCCCTAACTCCTTGGGAGGCAGGTCCCAGGGAAGAAGAGTGGACCCCAGCAATTTTATTTACTTTGTCTTTTCTACCACAGCTCCCGACTATGACAGAAGCCAGTGGCTGAATGAGAAGTTCAAGCTGGGCCTGGACTTTCCCAATGTAGGTGAGGGGTTGGGGTGGGGACTGGGAATAGTAAAGTCTTCCAGATCTCATTCATCCCAGTATAAAATGGCTGGGGTCAGATCCCCTGTGGAACCATTCTCTCTCCTGACCGTCTACACATGGTCTTTCTACCCTCCTCATTCACAGCCTACTCCTGTAGGCTGGTGCTGGCAAGCACCATGAGGGCCAGGTTTCATGTCAGCACTAAGTCATGGAAGGGGTTCTGGGACCTACACTCCCACCCGATCTTTCCCGCTTGTCCACGCAGCTGCCCTACCTAATTGATGGGACTCACAAGCTGACCCAGAGCAACGCCATCATGCGCTACATCGCCCGCAAGCACAACCTGTGTGAGTAGGCCTGGTTTCAGTATATAGGGGTGGGCAGTGCTCATGTGCCTACGCTTGGCGGGGGGTGGGTTGCTGAGGGTAAATGTATTTTGTGGACCTCAGGTGGGGAGACGGAAGAGGAAAGGATCCGCATGGACATTCTGGAGAACCAGGTTATGGACGTCCGTATGCAGTTCATCATGCTCTGCTACAGTCCTCATTTTGTGAGTGTCTTACCCCCACCCCCACCCCATGGGTCTAGAGGAGACAGGATTTGGAACAAAAGTGAAACTCATGCTCATATCTACCCTGGGCTTATATGACATTTGCACTATGTAAACGTATGCTTATTCTTCAAGGTTCCCTATCCTCCATTAAGCTGACCCTTATGACCTGAGTCTGTGGTCCACTAACCACCCTGAAGGACTTCTCACTAGTTTTGGGATACAAATTCAGAGCCTTAGAGTGGATATTCTATTCTTGATGAGCGTAGACTCTGATGAGTGTAGAGTCTAAAATTCTATTTTATCTCTCTGTCTTTTAACATCTGCCATCTGCTGCCTCTTTGATTTACACACACTATGGCCACTTCTGGAATACAGAGACCCCAAGTCTGAGAGAAAGAAGGACAGCATGAGGGAACGGCAAGCAGCCTGCTCTTCAGTTTTCTGCCAGTTGTTGGTGCCAGCATGATCAGAACGTTTTCCTAAAAGGCAGCTTAGGGTCATCCAGAAGACATCTGTCGGTCTCCTGTCTTTTTTCCTCTTTCCTTACTGGGTATTGAACCAGGGCATTGGGCAGCAATCCCTCCATTCACATATGCTTCTGTGGGGTTCTGTACAATTTTGTTGCTGTCTGCATGAGGTGACAAACATGACCTCAGCCATCTTCCACAGAATTATAAAAGAAATTAATTTTATCTCTAAGCGATCTATCACTGTATTTAATAGATGAGCGAGTGCTATGGAACTACATCCCTGCCCTTTACATTTGTTTTGTTTGTTTGTTTAATTTTGAGACAGAATCTTCCTAAGTAGCTCATACTGTCCTTGAACTTGCAATCTTTTTCACCTCCCATGCAGCTGGGATTATAACCATGTGCCCCCAGACCCAGGCTCCCTCCTTTCAACGCCGAGTCCCCTCAGCCTTGTTTGTGCTGCTCTGAGGTCCATTTTGTTCTTGTGCCCTCTCACTCGGTGGACCACAAGGTCTCTTGTCTCTTTGGATCATTTCCTCTTTGCTTCTTTGGCTTCACTTACTTAAGCCTCGAGCCCGCCAGGTGCACAGGCATTCCTGGGTCTGACCCACAGAGGGTGGTCTGGACAGCAGTGGTGACAGATCCAGGGACAGAGTGGTCTTCCTGTGTGATTTCCCATCACTCTGACAGGTGGAGTCTCCTGCTAAGTGGGGGTCTCATGTGCAGTGACACGTTCATGGAAGTCATGACGCTGCTCCAGGCCCTGTCTCAGGGGAGACCACTGCTTAGCCTTGGCCAGCAAGGGCTCTGCACAGCCCTCGCTAGTCTGGGCTTTCAGTGAAGAAACCTGTGTCCGAGGGTACTCACCTCTGATTTCTTCCCTAGGATGAAAAGAAACCAGAGTTCATGGAGGGCCTCCCCGAAAAGATAAAGTTATTCTCACAGTTCCTGGGGAAGCATCCTTGGTTTGCAGGGAAAAAGGTAAAGGGGAGGGAGGTGGGGAAGAGAAGTTGTTATCTTCCCGGGTTCTGAACTTCTGGCTCACTCATCACCCGCTCTCTGCAGATCACCTATGTGGATTTCCAGGCTTATGATATCCTGGATGAGCTCCAAATGTTTGATCCCAAGTGCCTGGAGGCATTCCCTAACCTGAAGGACTTCATGGCCCGCTTTGAGGTGACGCTCCTGACCCTTGTCACTTGTGTGTCCTGTTCTCCTTGCTCATTTCCTTGGTTCCTTTCTTGCTGCATCTGTCCTCAAGAGTAGCTCATGAGTGCTGAGCTCTGGTTTCCATGCCAGACCCTGTGCTCGGCATCTTACTTCCATTGTGTCCGATTAATCATTGCGGCGATCTGCAAAGCTGACAGCATTACCGGCCCCCATTGCACAGACGGGGGAACTGAAATGAGAGAATAAGTCATTTCTTCAAGGTCTCAGGGCCAGTGGAGGCTCTGTGTGGTTCTTTGTCAAACTCAGGATTTGAAGGGAACAGTGGCTGCCCCTGTGTTGTGCCCCCCAAAAGCCCATGTCCATGTCCAGCCTGGGTTTCCAGCCCTGCCCTCCTCCCCCAGGAGGGACAGCATGTGAAAATGTGGGAGCAGTATACCTGGGAGCATGGGGACAAGGCTGGATGTGCAGGAAGTAGGAGACAGAGACACTTCCTGCCTGCCTGCCAGCATTTTGCTCAGTGAGAGGCCCAGTGGGAAGCACTGAGACCTGTGGTTGTGGTTGGTGCTGGGCTGAACATGCACACGGCCTCCCAGGCAGGGTGATTGTCTTGAATTGTTCTTCATTAGGGGGTCCTATTTCCATCCTTTATCCTGCCTTTTTTCTTCAATATCTCAGTGTTCTTTCTGTACCATGGGGTCACACTCTCATCTTCACTGGTGTTCCCATCACCTTGCTCTATGTAAGCTTAATGTGAAGCCAGTGGTTCCTGTAGAAAAGACCCTTTCCCCAGCCTGTCCACAGATTGAGTTTAACACAAAGGACAGGCATTTCTGTCCAGAAGTGAGGTGCATGTGGTCCATTGAGGGTGCCAAGGAGCTCGGCTTGCCCCTCCCCTTGGGTCCTGCAGAGTCCTCTTATTTGTCACCAATGAAGTCTGTTTTATTAGAATCTTGGGAATTGGAGCCTTTGGTGCAGTGGGTTTCTAGGCTTGAAATGTGCTTGTTTCATACTTGCCAACAAGTCATGTGTTTCTGTAGCTAGTTCCAGTGAGATCTGGTTTTCATCTGGGCCAAGTGGCCTTGGGGAATGTGGGAGAGCTGGGGTGAGTGTGTGAGTGTGTGAGTGTGCGTGTGTATGTGTTCAAGGTTTAAAGCTCAAGGTTCCTCCCTTGAGCTTTACTCCTGCTGGGCCTGGCTTGTTCAGTGCAAGCAACAGTGGATTTCTTTGTACGCTTTGCAATTGGTTGGGAAGTCACCCTGCTAGTAGCAAGGTACACAGTACAGCCAAGGTCATGGCTTCGTGCCAGTAGCAGCCTGGAGTACTTACTTGGGCAGCACCTGTAACAATAGCAGGCTGGAGATGGGGTAGTTGGGCAAGTTAATGGCAATGGGAAAAAGCTAGACTTTTGCTTTAGATTGAGACCTTGCCCAGCCTCTTTTTGGGTCCTGCTCTCCTGTTCCCTTTCATCCAGAATTAGTTAATTCACTGGGCAGGACTGGGCTCTCTTGCCATGGACACTCAATTCTTTTAACCCTGTGGTCATGCTAGATTCTTGCCTCTGTTTGCAGAAACAGGCAGGAAAGAACTTCCTTGTGTCAAAGGAGAGTATTTGTGCAGAGGGAAAGACAGGGCATCCTGTGGGCGGGGCAGGAGGAGAGAATGCAGTGGAGAGAACAGAGAGCTGGAGAGACACAGCCAGGTTGCATCTAGCCCCGTCCCTCTAGTAGCTATGTAAGCGTGAGGACATTGCTGAACCTCTCTGTGCCTCAGGTTTCCTCCCAAAATAAGGCGAACATAGGGCTGATCTTGCAGGGTTGTTGAGAGGCTTTTCACAAACTGTACTGTAATTTCTAGTGGTTATAAAGCACATCACGCAGTGTTCAACCTCCCCGTAGTGACAGAAGATTGAAGAGTTCCCTCAGCAGAGCTGGGGAGCTCAGCGGCCTCTGTGAATCTCCAGCTCCTAAGTTCATGTGGAAAAGCTGTTCCTGGCGTGGGGCTGAGTTCAGTGGGGCAGCAGACCTGAGCTCCAGCTTTCTCTTTCCCATGCCCAGGGCCTGGAGAAGATCTCTGGCTATATGAAGTCCAGCCGCTTCCTTCCGAAACCTGTGTTTTCAAAGATGGCCCGCTGGAGGAACCAGTAGGCTCCTGCAATGCCTGGATGACAGCAGGCTCTACCGTGCCCCTTCGCCTCTCCATGCAGTGCAGCTGTCCCCTACACCCATGCACTGCTTCTCTCTTTCCTCTCTTTTTTCTACTCCCTGCTCCTCTGTGAGGCATTCTCAGCTCACTTTCTCCCACCAAGGCCCTCCCTCAGTCAACCTTCTTAGGTATCACCTCCCTACTTTTCTTTATGGAAGTCCCTTTCTCTCCTTGAACCTGATGTGAAACTAACCAGACAGTCCTTAATTCTGATTGGTGGAGGCTGCCTGAGTCCCTGCTCCACCTCCCTGGCCTGGAACTTGTTGTGCAACCCTGCTTCCTGCTGTACTGGGTGCCCTGGCTCTGTGTGATCCTCAATAAAGTCCAGAAACCAACTGCTCTGATGTTTTTCTTACTCCCATGTGCCCCCACACTCACCATCTGTCCCTGCTGGTGATGGAATTGTCCTCCAACTTCAGTTGTAGGTAGGATTTTGAGACCAAGGTTCCAATTCTGATATCAGTGGAGCACAAAAGCCTAGGAGGCTCTGCAGATAGTCAAGGAACCCTGTTCTGGACCTGCACCTCTCTTTCCCTTCTGCAGCATTCCTGAGGATCTGTGGTAAGGCAGGACTGCACGTCTTAATCCCTAAGGCCAAGAGTGAGGAGTGCTCATCAGTCACAGAGCCCACGGATGCAGCCTCTGGGCTCCCACCCCACCTCAGAGCATGTGGCTCTCTCACATCCTCCACATGCAATGAGCTCTGCCTCATCAGCTAACTTGCATAGTCTCTGTTCAGCTCTCTGAAGTGCTCAGTCCGCCCTAGCTCTACTCCATACCCTGGGAAGTTAATATTTTTGTGAAATTTGGTAAAGATGAATTCACACCATGTAATCCTAAGTGCTACACAGTTCCCCAAAGTTTCTTCCTGTCCTGCATGTCAACTTGCTCTTTAATTCTTTTTTGGACCTTTAATTTTTTTTTTTTTTTAAATTTTATTTATTTATTTATTTGTTTGCTTGTTGTGTTTGTTTGTTTCTTTATTTATTCATTTTGTGGCTGGCTCAGCCTGCCCTGGTGGTGGCGCTGGCGCAGCATGTGGTGCCGGGGATCGAACTGCAGTTCCCGCAGTTGCCTGAGCCCTCCTAAGCAGGCGCAGGCGCTTTAGACCACTGAACCATCTCGCCGGCCCTGGACCTTTAATTTTTTAACCCTTTGTTTTTTGATTTTTTTTTGGGGGGTGGGAAGGGTCTACAGGGTGTTCAAGGGCTCACAAATAGATCAGACTCATAGTGATCCGCCTATTTACAGCTTCCATAGAGCGGGGATTATAGGTGCGGCCACCACGCCCAGTCTCAATTTCCATCTTAGCGTGCACAGGGGGCGGGACTGGCACAGCAGGCCTGGGGGCCCAGCCCCTGTGCCTGTTTGCAGGCATTTTAATAAGCTGAGCTATTTTGCTGGCCCACACCCACCTGTTTTTGTATATATCTTGCTTTGCAAAATCCTATAAACAAGATGGCCTTCTACTGTAAAGGACAGTATCCTGGTAACCTTCTGAGTGGTATATAATAGGTGCCAGGGAACAGGATGACTTCAAAGGCCACTTGAGCCACCCGTCATACCAATAGCACAAGTCAATTAGGCTAGAACCAGGCAGGAATCCAGAAACCTGGCTTCCTGAGGGTCTTATCCTGGTCCCAGGCAGGTAAGACTGTGGTCATGTATGGAGTCCTCCACTATCCATTCCAGACACCCTCCTGCCTTACTTGGAAGCAGATGACATGTGACATGTGACATGTCCGGCCCTCTGTGATATGTCTGGCCCTTTGGACCTCCATCTTCCACCTAGCTCACACTCTAGCCATGCCCACTGCACTCACAGCTCCTGGACTGGTTGGCAGGAATCTCTAGTGACATTCTAGCACACTGGGGGGAAGCATACAGTGTTGGCTGTGTTTGTTGTTGGATTTGGATTTGCAATGGGGGTTCTAGGAGAAAGCCCCTGGCTTGGGGCGCTCCAGCACTGGTCCTGAAATACCCAGTCCAAAGATGAACCATGATGGAGGGCAGCAAAGAGCTTTAATCGGTGTGGCTCTGCCACTCAGCAGGACAGGTACAGAGGATCAAGGTCTGTCTTTGCAAAGACTGAGAGATATTTGCTTGTTACTGTTTTCCTATCTATGTTTCTGCTATTTTTACTCTTTAAAATAAAAACTAAAGAAAAAAAAAAAAAAAAAAAGACTAATAGATACCTTGAGGCATTCTAGATAAGGAGACCAAAGGCAAGAGTTAAAATCTGCAGGGCTGTGGGTTTTCACAGCTGGTCAGTCAAGTGCTCTGGTTGATTATGAACTCAGAACGGGTTCTGCAGGTTTTCCTGGTCAGCTCCTCAGGACCCACAGGGACAGTGTGGTTTCCACAAGGTGACAGATCCTCCTTCTGCCAGGGTTGAGCTCAGCCTCCATTTGGTGCTGATGATTGCCTGTTCCTGGTGGGAGGTGAACTCCTGGAATGCTCGGTCTGGGAGGCTGAGCTTGTGCTGGAACCCAGGGACTGCAAGATCAGAAGAATGACTGGAGCCTTCCTAGTGCTGCCCCAAGGTGCCTGGAACCGGGCTTCACAAATCCTGGACGCTGAATGTCCCTGCAAATCGTGCAATAACTTCCTCCTGTCTTGGTACCCTCAATCAGGAAGGAAGGGTGAAAAATGGTTAGGTAAGTTTCAGGCCAATAAATCTTGACAGTTGTTGCTGTACACGCGAGGCTATCATGGTCACAGAGAGATCACATTAGTGGATCCTCTTGTTCAAGTAACGGGCATGGAATTAAACTCTCTTATCAGGGCTGCCTGTTCCTGGTTTGACCCTAGCTTGCCAGAGCCTGCAGGTCTTTGGCACCTAAGGGGTGAAGACTGAGAGATGCAGGAGGAGAAGGGGGGAGAACAGCTTTGCTCTTTCACAATCTGGGCCAGTTGCCAAAGGCAAGAGCAGCTGCCAGTACACAGCACGATAGGGGCGGGAAGCTGCTCCCAGTGGGCTCTGAGGCCCAACTGAAGGGCCCTGGCTTTGGATTCCCGGGCACCTAGACTTGAATTCTGGGTCCTCACGCCCGAGCTTGCTTTAGGTCTTACTATGCTCTGTCTTTAAGGCAGATCTCCCTCAGTTTGGGCCCCCAGGATTGGCTGGAATCATGGTGGGCGGGGCTGGGTGGTGCAGCATCTACAGCTCATAAGGAGCTCAACAAACAGGCCCTTCCAGTCTGCTGGTTGCCTGCAGAGTTAGGAGGTCTGCGGCTAGGAGTCCTATCTGAGGGCCACTGCAACAGCACCATGCCCATGACGTTGGGTTACTGGGACATCCGGGGGGTGAGCTATGGTCCTCTCATGGATGGGAG
>PVKN010029466.1:0-12995 GCA_004027915.1 Capromys pilorides
CAATAAAAAAAGAAAATTACAGGTCATTTGAGGTTTGAAATATGCATAAATAAGAATTCTAAAACATAATACACTTAGAAACAATAATTTACTTGTGCCATATTGTACATGATCATTTAGTTACCGCAGAACACAGCATTGATAATCAATTAATGATTCTATGTATGTTAACAGACTGATATATTGTTTTTGTTATAGGGTCTTGCTATGCACTTCAGACTCACAGTCTTCTTCCTGTCTCAACCTCCCCAGTTCTGGGGTTACAAGCTGGCACCACCATGCCCAGTTTCAGGCTGGCACAATGGGCCTGGGTTTCTGGGGCCAGCATGGCATGCAGTACTGGGAATCAAACTTAGGACCTTGTGCTTGCTATGCAGCTGCTCATGCTGCCAAGCTATCACCTTAGTCCTAAGTTAACAGATTGAGAAAAAGAGAATCCACCACAAGACTTCTAGAATTAATAAGCAAATTCAGTAGCGTAGCTTGATAAAAAGTCAATATTCAGAAATCAATAACATCTTATAACAAACAACAAACTCACTGAAAGAAATATTAGGAAAACAACACCTCTCACAATAGCATCCCCCCAAAATGAAATACTTAGAAATCAATATAACAAAGGAAGTAAAAGATCTATCTTTCACTTGAAAATTATAATATTTTGAAAAAGGAGATTCAAAGAGTTGTCAGAAAATAGAAAGATGTACCTTGCCTATGGATAGGAACCAGTATTGTAAAAATGATCATACTCCCCAAACTGTTATATAGATTTAATGCAATCCTGATCAAAATATCTTTAGCATATCTCACAGACTTAGAGAAAACATTGCTAAAGTTCATTTGGAAACAGAAGAGACCCAGAATAGCAAAGTCAATCCTGAGTTATGAAGACAAAATGCCTGACTTGAAATTATACTGCAAAGCTACTATGATAAAGTCAGCATTGTACTGGCAAAAAGTATGCAGGCCTGAGGATCAGTGTAGCAGCTTAGATGATGCAGACAGAAGTACAAACACACTCAGCCATCTTGTCTTTAACAAAGGGGCCAAACATGTCCACTGGAAGAAAGATACCCTCTTTAACAAATGATGCGGGAAAAACTGGCTTTCCACGTGCCAAATGAAACTCATGTATATCGGGGCTGGGGAGATAGCTCCATGGCACAAGAGCCTGCCTGGCAAGTGCAAGATCGTGAGTTCTAACCCCAGTATGGGAAAAACAAAACCAAAACCTCATGTATATCACTATGCACTAAACTAAAGTCAAAATGTATCAAAGATCTAAATATTAAAACAGAGACACTAAATAGGAAACATTAAGTCATGCAACTTGTGTCTGGTATTCAGGGCTCTGTGATAAGCTATGAGCTTCACAAGGCCTGGGAAGCTGCACACCTAGAACCTGACCGGATACAGCCATGCAGCTTCTCCCCTAGCCCTGCTCTACCCACTGCACTTTGCTGCCTTTTCCTGCAGCTCTGCCTCCACATAATATCATCTTCTTTCAGAGGCTTTTGCCCTGGCTTCCCAGGCTTTCCTTTGAAACCTGGGCAGAAGACTCCCTGATTCCACATTTCTTGAATTCTGCATGCCAATAAAACATTATCATATGGATAAAGTCTACTGATGGCTTGAAAAGTATCCAGGGACCCTTGGAGGAAGTTTCAACACAGTGTCTCCTGAATACCCAGCTGCCCAAGCCAGTCAGAAGAGTCTCATGAAAGGACCTCTTCAATAGGCACTTACTGAGCAGGAGAAACATAAGATCTCTTTTCCAATGAAACGGTTTACACTTTGCACTTGAGCCTGGAATCAGTGGTGTCCTGCTATTTCCTTTGGTTTATCCAAGACATCTTCCTATTATCCCCATCCAAAATATTGATTTCCTTTGAGTAGTACTACATCCTCCAGCAGCGAAGCCTTTCCCCCATCCCCAACCTAACAAGTCATTCTTTCTGGGGGAAAAAAAATGTAGGCATTCGAATTTTATGCTCTCTCTTTTGCTCCTCGTTTGCATAAATCTGACAGAAGTACTCGAGCTACCATCTGAACATTAGGCTGCCTTGATATTCCCTTGACATGAGTGGCCGACCAAATTTAATCTTGTTCTCTTGCAACATCTCAGGAGATGCCCAAAATGTAGACATTTTTTTTTTCTGTCAGAATGTAACACACATGGCCTCTAGCAACTGCTAATGTTTTCCTTGTTTCTAATTCAAGTTTTCTCTGCCTAGCCTTGACTGCCCATATTTCTATCAATATTCTGATTTTCTGTGCTCTGGCCAGAATCACCGATATGGCTCATTTTGCACAATCCTAGGATTTCTCTAGACCATATCTCCAAAGCTTTCAATTTCTTCCCCAAGCCAGTTTTCTCACAGGCCCTAAAGCTGCCGAACCACATGGTCAAGTACAACCACAATAAAAGAAAAACAACAGACTGAAGAGATGATGCTCAGAATGGGGTATTTTTTTACAGATAATCCCATGATAGAGGACTAATATCTAGAACATATAAATCATTCAAAATATTAAACCCCATAAATTAAAAGAATCAGTGAAAGTATGGGCCTTGGCATGAATAGGCATGTTTGAAAAAGCACAACCTCCAACGAAGCACATCGGAAGCCCTGGACATTTTTGGTCATCAAGGAGATGCCCATCACAACACCGCTGCGATACTCTCCATCTCAGCAAGTACCCTTCTGCATTAGCTGTAGGAATTCAAACGAGTACATCTAGTGTGGAAATCAGTATGAAGATTCCTGAAAATATGAAAGTAGTGTTAGTACTAGAAGGTATTCACTGAATCCTGGCCCTCCATTATTTTTTAGTGCTGATTACTTTATTTTCTCCTTTATTTTAGTTACTTTCCTAATGGGATATATTATTCCTTTGTGTTCCTAGGGAATGTTGGCTTTGCCATTTCTTTCTAGAATTCTCTTAAGTGCGTTTCTCAGTGCTGGATTGGCAGTCATAAATTTCTAAAAATATTATCTTTATCATAGAACATCTTTATTTCTTCAACTGTTCTGAGGAACCGTTTTGTAGGATACATTAATCTGGGCTGGCAATTATTTTCTCAGAGAGCTTGTAAAACTTTATGGTAAGCTCACCAGCTGATGTTCATATTGAGACATCTGCTGTGATTCAGATAGGCTGTTCATTTTTTCTAACAAATTTTAATACTCTTTTTTGAGCTTAATTTTTGAGGATTTTGAATAAGTGTTATGGGGAGCTTCTTCTAGGATTGTGGTGATTTGTGGTTCTATACACGCCTTGCTTCCCTGAGTATCAAGTGCTTTCTCTAGATGTAGTGTTTTGTCATTACAGTGAATACATTTGTTATACCTTTGGTGTCATCCTCTGACATTTCCATAGCTCCTATAATTCTTAAGCTTTTCAGTCATAAGTAGCTGCTGAATCCAGCTTCCATGTGTCTTGTGTTTTAGGTTACACTGAATAAATGATCCACACTTCACACTGAATTCATCCAGTTCATACTTCCCCCTTAGATCAAAAAGAGGGAGATTTTACCTCAAAGTAGTTGTGGAGTTCTGAGCTCCAGTCATCTGTGGGCAAGGCTAGGAATGTGGTGCTTGAACTTGTTCCCTACTTGCAATTTTTTTCTCATGCCTACTAGTGAGCGCACTGGCTTCATGGTCTGGGCAGACAACCAAGCCTGCCTCTCTTTTCCTCTGCAGGCAGAGCTCTGTGAGATTCAACCTGTGATCCTATGGGCAAGACTAGTCAAAGCCTATTGTCTCTGTCTTATAACCAGACACCTTTAATTGTATTTGAGTGAGGAAGGAATAATGGGAGAAGCACTTGCATGGCTGCCGATGTCTGGATGGGATGCTTCGGTCTCTGCAGTAATCCATTTAGTTACTTGCATCTGCTCTTCCTGCATCTCTCTGGGTGAGCACCCTACATGGTGCCTTCTGGACCTGCTCCTCTCGTCTGCATTTCCACCCATGCTAAACTATGTGCGCCCTTCAGAAACTTTCTATCAGCCTGTGGACTGCTTGGTATATAGGGTTCTATTTAGAAAGATGAGTCTGCTTGGAATCCAATAGCATTCAAAAGCCAGGAGGGGGAAATTTTCAGGCACCAAAGCTCTGCTGCTGTGGGTGAATACTGAGATGGAGCCTCATTGGATCCTGAATCCTGCATGGTATCTAGAGAGTGAGTTGGGTGGGACGCCACACAGACATTGATGCCTTTGGGGGGGGGGGGGTGAGGAGCACCCTCAATGGCACTGCTCCAGGGTCTTTTCTTCTCCTCGGATCACATCAGTTACACACACTTGTGAGTCTCTGTCTCATGGATTGCTGTGCCTGGGTGCAGGGCCCTAACAAGGGTCAAACTCCTTGTTTCTTCTTGTCCTTATGGCATTTTGATTCTAATGAATCACTGCCCGTAGGTGATTCTCTGGCCTCACACCTTTCTTAGTGCCCTAATCTGGAAAGGCCCTGTTCAGTGGCTCCCTTGTTCCCTGGGCTCTTGCTCCTAAGAGCAAGGACAGATGGACACTGGTCAGTGACTCCCAGGCTTGGTGCCAAGGCAGCGGCTGGGCAGCAGCAGCAGGGTCTATCTTGTCTTCTTTCTTTGTGGGTTTAGAACCTTCCCGAGACCCTGTGTTCACTGAACCTGCAATGCAAGGAGCACCAGGGCAGGTGGCAGTGCTGCTTTCTCTAACTGCTCCTGACACAGCACTTCACTGGATGAGCTTCTCCAAATGACCTGCACACGTTGGAGATTTTTGCTGGTGCCCCATTTCTGCATCCCAGTGGATGCTGGCAAGCACCTTCTAGCTATTTCTTAAACTCTGATGCCTCTTGCCTATCACGATGTCTCCACCAGTGACATTTTTAACTTGATGTACATACAACAGCCACATGATTTACTTTACACTAAATGGGATGAAATAGTCAAGTGGCTGAAGGGATGGCCCAGGGCCAGATCTCCACTGGATGAGTTGCAGGCATTCTCTGTGTACCAAAGTATTTGATTCTGCAGTCTTTAAAGATTTCCAGTAAAGACATAGATGTCCGCTTTTAGTGCTGTGAAATTAGATAAGGGATCTCATCCTCTGGTAGTAAAATAGGGCCAGAGCAGCACCTTCTGAATATTAGGGTTTGATAGGAAGTTTGAGGGCAGAAATTTAAAAGAACACTCCATGAGATGACCACCTAACACTCATTTCAAGATGTAGTTAGGATTCTCTGCTAATGGCCCAAATTGACTCAATGATTAATAACCTGCGTATGGGTGAAACTCAGGGGAGCTGAGGTTTACTGTATTTCTTACTGTACCTTCTACTATTTAGAGCAGCACTCTTACTCATTTTAATTTTGTTGCCTTTGAGGAACTTGTTATATCTCATTTTTAAAAGTTTTAAAACTGATTCATTTGTTTATTTGGTACAGGGTCTCAGTACACAGCTTAGACTTGTAGTGCTCCTCCTGTTTCAGTCTCCCCAGCCCTGGGACTACAGGAGTGCACCATCATGCCTGGTTTTGATGGCCAGCATGGCATGCCCTGCATTCTGGTTCCAGCGCACCATACAGTACTGAGGATCGAACCTGGGTCCTTGCACTTGCCAGGCAGGCACTTAGACCACTGTGCTATCTCCCCAGCTCTATCTCCTCATTTTTGATAATTAATCTGTACCAATTTGTTATGATTTGGATATGGTATGATTGTTTCTCCAAGGCTTCATGTGTTGATATCAAATTTCTATTCTGAAGCATAAAGATAGTGGAACTTGATTCAACTGTGGTGTTGACAGTGAGGCTTTTGGGAGATGATTAATATGCAATAAGGTAATTAGCATAGAGCCCTCATAGTTGAACCTTGGTGGCTTTATTAAAAGAAAACACACACATACGCACATACACACACGCATGCACACACACACACACACACACACACACACATCTATTGTGCCTTGCCATGCGATGCTTTTTGCTAATTCAGTAAAATAGGCAGCTAGGTTAGAGATAAATTTGCTGAAACTCCCTCTGAAGGTTCAGATCTTCCACTTGGAAATATGGCACATAGATACAAATGAGAGACATAGGAAAGCTCTGCTGGTGAGGAGCTCTGAGATGATCCGATACTCTCTACGAAGTCCAAAAGTCATCCTCTCATTGGATGGGGGTTGCAGCAGAGTGTTAGGAAAAGAAAGTTTGTAGGCATCGTCTATAATGAGAAAGGGAGCAATTTTATGCCAGGCACAAAAGGTCTCTAATTAGCAATACAAGAATAGCTTGATGTATGCAAGGCTGGCACCTTTACTGCCAAGAGGATATAATTCTCTCTGAGTCTCAAGGCGTTTGTCTTAGCCCCAGAATCCCACAGGCTCTTGTTTGAATCTCAGTTCCAGCCCTCAGCAGGGGAGGCAATTCTCACCTGTGTGTTGCTCCTTTGCTATTAATGAGACCACTGGTGCCTCGGGTTCCACTTCATAACATTCTTTAGGCCAAGTAAGGGAACTTCTGGTTCAGCCTAGCTAGCTCTGCATACCTCCGTGCCTAGGGTTGAAGGAGAGATTACACCAACTCAGGGTTCAGCAACTTTGGAGCTTTTAGGAGACACTGCCTTAATAATTCATCTTCCTATAGGCAGAGTTTAGAAGATGTAAGGTGGCTAAGGAGACTCATACAAAATAAAGACTCACTTTTGTCTTATTTTAGTTACTTTTGGGTATTTACAGGCCCACATGAAGTCATTATATTTGGCTTTAGCTAAAGTAACTTTTTAAGTCTTTGAAAACCTCAGAAGACAACACAAATCACGTTGGATTTTTTTGTTGTTGTTGTTTGTTTTTGCCTTGAGTACTAAGGAATGAACTCTGGGCTCTCACAGTGAGGTACACACCCAAAATATTTTCTTTTTGAATTTTTTATTTTGACACAGGGTCTTGCTAAGTTACTAAGCTGGCTGAACTTGTGATTTTTCTGATTCAGCCTTCCAGAGTGCCAGGCTGACAGCTATGAATTGTGCAAGCTACAAACATTTGTGATGAGCAACAGGTAAGGGGCCAAGAAGCTGTTTTGTCCTTTCATGGTGGCCTCTGTGTTGAATAAAGCTCAAAGATCAAACTGCAGCAGCTCTAGAACATTCAGTTTGAGGCTAGGCCACTCTAGGGATACCTGAGAATTCTTCCAGAGATGAGGAAAAAAGAATATCAGCTGGGATAGACCAGCAAGTGAAGTGGTACTGTGCTTCATGAATTTAATTTGTTCAATGATTCTGGAACTGATGGCCACATTTAAGTTTATGTGAGAAAGACAACTTTTGTCACTTTTGTCACTCAAGGGTCAGTTTTTAGAGAGAAGCAACATTTTGCCAAAAACTTCTGTTCATGCAGCAAACTGTTTGCAAAGAGAAACACTCTTGAGTCAAGGTATTACTATGTTCTTACTGGTACCAATATTGGAACCAATATTGATATTCAATAAATACCCTTACAGGGCTGAACGCTAAATTCAGAGTGTCAACATAGTGGTAAGTTGCAGTGTTGAGCATGTCCACATTACAATGGACCCCAAAAGTTACTGAGGGACTGGAGAAAGATAATGGGCAACTTCCCATGAGCAGCATGTGACAGTCACACACAGGTCCACTGGCATCAAATAACATCCCACAAGAAAGGTGTTTTACCCACATCATAGATAAAAACACAGAAACACGGGGAGGTCGATTGATGGTAGAAGCAAGGCTAGCCCAAGGCTCTGTCTGCATCCACCTCTGCCATCTACAGAGAGGATATGCAGAGGAAGTAATTTATATTTTGCTATTCAGATAGTATCTAATATTTCAAGGGTCTGGTGCTTCAGCTTTGATGTGTAATTTTTCAAGCCCCAGGAAGTCATAACCACTATCTTCAGGCTTGATCCCAGCCCAAAGCATGGAGCATTGGCTCTGTGTTCTGCCTTGATCCGGCTTATATTGGAGAGCAGCAAGTGTGGGTTATCGGGGAAACACGCATCCTGTCTTCAAAAATTACCACCAGCACCTTGGCTAGACCAGTATACACTGTTTAAGGCCAAATGAAAGGATAATGAGAAGTCCTAACCAGCACTGTACATTCCAATATGAGGAAACAGGGTCAGGCTCAGTCACAATGGAGACAGTCGCTCTTCTTTCAAGGAGAGCTGCTCAGGCAGTCCTCCACACTGTCCACATCAGCCTGTCTCTCTTGCTATTAAACATTTCTTAAAACATAAGAAAGTGAAAGACTAACTGAAGGATTGAAGAGGAGGATGGGTGAGTGAAAACATATGGCAACTCAAGACCTTTATGACTACTGATGAAACATAGGACCTCAGGAGGGCCAGATGAAGCCCAGCATTTTGTGAACCTGAGTGATGGCAAAGCAGGTTTCTAGCCAGGTATTATATCTTGAAAGAGACCACAAAGGCACATTCCCAAGAAGCTTGATTCCATCTTTATTTTTATGACCTTGACCATCACCCTGAAGGCAGCCTGCAAAGAAGGGAGACAGGAGACTGGGGCTTGGCACACAGGCTGTGGATGCAACCTGTCAGGGACGGAGACTCCAGGAAAGGTGCAGAAAAGGAGCTCCCACAGCTCTGCTCCGAGCAGGTGTGCGTGACGGCAAACCTCATGGTGCTTTCAATGGTGCTAATCGCCCACTGCTGCGCGTGCGCCAGAGCTGCCTCACCACAGGCGAGGTGGTCCTGAGGAACGGGAGGTGGTTTCACTTCCTTGGCATCTCACCCTGCAGGGTGGACTTCTTTGTCCACTTTTCATGGCCCGTACTTGCTCTGCAGACTATGTTTCTTTTCTTCCCTTTCATAAGTGTAAAACCCTACTACATTTCATGTTTCCTTTGTCCAATTCTTTGTTCAAGACAAGAAGAACCTAGAAAAAGCCTGAGGAACCCCAGAATTTGGGAACAGCGGGACGCCAGTTCAAGGGTCATAATATCTCAAGACAGGTCACAGCGGCGGTCCAGAAGCGGGATCCTTCCTCTTCTCTTTTCATGCCTGTCTCATGTCCCTTTCTCCTTGGAATCCGTGTATGCTCTCATGGGGTGATCCTGCCAAGAGGGAAGGCAGGACAGGCTCTTGGCCACTTCCTCCTGGACAGGCCAGCCCCAGCACTGAAAGAAAGGTACCAGATTCTTCTGCACTGCTTCTGAGAACTTCTTCACCCATAGGTTCATCTTGCCAACTTGGTCTTTGGGGAGGCAAGAGAGGGTCTGGTAGTCAGCGAAGAGCTGAGTGAATGGCTCCCACCCAAAGGCCTCCTGGAGCTGAAAGAAGAGGAAATGAGCTTTCAGATTTGCTAATGTAATTACAACAGGCATGCTGGCAAGTATAATTATTTTACAATGAGTAATTTCTTTCTCTCCATCATTGGCTTCCCTCCTGTCATTTGCCTCTGTCTCCCCATCTTGCAACTACATACGCATTCACCCTACTGGTTCACTTCATCTTTTACCCATGAAACCACATAGCCTCAGTCTAGTAGTAAGGCTCATGAAAACTTCAGGCCTGAAAGAGGGTAAGAATTCACTACAGAACAATCACTATTACCTTCAATCTTTAAAAGAATCCCCAGCTCTTCAGTGTTTCCCCTAACATCAGATTTACCTGACTGACAGGAGAATCCCTCACATCCTACATAGGCAGCCCATTCCGAGCCCAAAAGCAGCAAACTTCAACATTTTCCAGGACAATAGAGCTCTCCCTCTCCCTCTCCCTCTCTCTCTCCCTCTCTCTGGCACCACTATGAAGCTTGCACTCATAGTGATTCTCCTGTTTTCAGCCTCCTCAATGCTAGGATTATGCCGTCTCAGTGTTTGGCTCAGCGTGCCTGGGGGCAAGGTTGGCATAGCATGTGGTACCAGGGAATGAACCCAGGATGAACCCAGGTCCCTGGCTTGCCTAAGCAGCCACTTAGTAGACTAACCTCTCTTGCTGGCCTTTCATTATTTTTTTAATATGCATCTCAGGTCTTCTAGTATCTGTAAGATACTATATTACTGTATGGAACATTGCTTTGGGGGAGGTGGAGAGGAGAGAATTAGAAGTGTCTTAAGGACCAGGGAGATAGCTCAGTGGAATAAGACCTTTTGATCTCTGGTACCACAAAAAGAAAGAAAGAAAGAAAGAAAGAAAGAAAGAAAGAAAGAAAGAAAGAAAGAAAGAAAGAAGGAAGAAATGTCTTAAGGATCTCTACATGAGTATGATTCCTAATTCACAGAGGAACATTACAGAATTTCTGAATTAGCAGAAATATGAATGTTTGCCAATCCCATTCATTCTTTTACAAATAACAAGGAAATACATCTAAGTCTGGGATTCAAAGGCCCAAGGACAGGTCAAATGTGATAGCAAGCCTCCTCACAATCTCAGAGTCTCATGACCTTCATTGTCTTGCTGTTCTGGCCTCTAGCAATTTATTAATGAACATATTTACAAATTAAACATCTATTAGGTATACCACACTCATGGGCTGTCTGCCATGTGCCAAATATTGTACCAAGCTAAAAAAAAAAAAAAAAAAGAAAAGATACAGTGGTCATGTCCCTCAGGGGGTACAGGTCAGTGGGAGGGACAGAGATGTGAATAGACAAATGGCTCCAAAGGCCAGCTTGCTGAGGAGCTGGTGTCCGGGACACGGACAACAGAGCTGAACTGTGACAGGGGACTGCCCGGGTTCTCGGCAAGCTGACCAAGCATCTTTGGGCAACAGGAGGGATGCGGGGTAAGCTCAGCACCTGAAACAGTCCAACACATTGGTGATTGTAGGTGGCTCAGTCTACTGGAGGGAACCCCAAGGGGGAGGAAATCAGAAAACGCGAACATGGAATGCTGGCCAAAAGCCCTCTGTACCTCACCAAGCAGCTTCTAAGTCATCCTGCATGTACATGAAAAAGAGTACTTCAAGAGATTTAAAGAAGGACGTTTCTCTTTAGTTTGGGAGTGGAATGGAAGATGGATATGGGGAGATTGAGGTAAAATTCTGGAGTAAGTTAGGAGGAAGTTATTGGATGAGACCAAGAGGGAAGTGGTGAGAGTATGCTAAAGGGACGGCCCCAGGGATGGTGGGGGAAGACCTGTAGAGGTGGAGCAAGGCGCCAGGGTCTGAAAACTGAGACTGCGAGATGTTAGTGGGTCGGGCCATAGCACTTGTGAACTGAGGCGCAGGGCTTCACAGCAACAGGGTAAATGGACAGGGCAGAGTTAGGGCCGTGACTCACGCTTCCATGCACATCTGCCCTCTGCCGTCCTGCAGACCATCAGTCTGGTTATTGAGAAGAGGAGAAGCGCGCTGAGCAGGGCAGAGCCGCTGGCTGACTGGGACCGCCTCACATTTGCTTTTCAGAAAATCAGGGACAGAAAAGAATCAGCAGAACATGGAAGCACAAAAGCGCGGGACCTGGTATTCAGTCTACAGTTCAAGTTCTAGGCCCATCGCTGGGATTGGTGCTATCGCATAGTCTGCTTCAATTCTTTAATTAGCAGGAGCCCCTGTGAAATGTGGACCACCCAACACCTATCTGCAGGGTTGCGGTAGGCATTGCAGGAAACGCCCCAGAGCCAGTGGCTTGGACCTCGCAAAAACATTCAAGGTGAAAGCAAGATTTAGGGAGGGAAATGCAGACGTAATTTGGTTTCCACAGGGAGTGGACCTGCTTCCTGACTGTGGAGTTCTCCTCATGGCTCGCATTGGTTATTTCTTTCAAAAATATTTTGGGTTCAAGTGGGATGATGGGAGTCTGAGAACCTTGTTGGAAGACTTCTCTCCTACAACGTCTTTCTAGAATGCAATTGTCCTAGATCATGTCCCTTCATCATAAAGGGAAGCAACTCACTTGATCCAAAAGTGAGGCAGGGGAAAAACAAAACAAAGATTATGGAATGCGGATTAGGAGACCAAAGACAAAGCCAGTGAATGGAAGAGTTGTGACTTAGCCTCAGAGCTCTGCTCTTAACCAGTATGCCAGGTAATACAAATAAGCAGGTATTTCTTTCATGTCTTCTTACACTGCAGAATCACAGGGGGCAGGTGCTGTTCTCTGATCATATAGGGGGCAACCTTAGAAACAGGCCACGCAGCCAGATGTGCCACACCTGGGGAGGTGGTGATCCTGGGCTGGTGGTGACGCAGAGGAGGTGGTGAGTACCTGCACACCAGGGGCTCTGGGAGTACCTCACTCTGACGGTCTGCTCTGTACCTGTAGATATGTTTCCAGAGCTGTCCACATTTCCCAGTTTCTCAAAGGTGCTCCCTCTTGCAGATGCGCTTTGATCCTCTTCTCTCGCTTTGGAGGGTGCAGGGCAGGGTGGGCCTTCGCCCTGGGAATACCCAGGACTGTCTCATGCACATAGACTGACCAGAGGTTGCACGTGGCCTCGGTGGTGTGTGGAGGGAACTCCCACCCAGGCCGCTGCTGGTTGTGGCCCAGCTCGTGGATGGGTCCCCACAAGCCTCTGCTTCTCATGTCCGTCTGGTTAATGAGCTCCTGTGTAGACTCCAGGTGGCACATGATAGGGTACCCTGAGTGCATCCAGCCTAAAGACACAGAAAGGAGAGGTGGAGCACAGCGCTTGGAGCCTCCCCGACCTTCTCTCTGTCCTCTTCTCCAGTGGGGAGCTACTCCTCGTCATTCTGGTTGTCCCCAGTGATACTAGGATCTGTGCTGGTCGAAAAGCAACCAGCTTTCCTCCACTGCCTGCTTCCCTTCCACTCTCGCCCACCTGAGCTGTTCCTGCTCCTTCTGGCCAGGGAGGAAACGGACAGGCTTTACGTAGTCATCCTTGGTGGAACTGGAGGCGCTCGAGTTTCTCTGCATGTGAGTTTGACACTACGCCCTGTGCTTGGATCTACAATCTACAAGGTTCAGAAAACATCACATTTTCCTCTCCTCTGAAACCACTGTTCTCCAGATTGGCAAGCTATAATGGAAATAGTTTTGTTTTTCTTAAAGATAAGAACAGTAGGCACTTGTGCCA